>JANIJG010017764.1:0-83597 GCA_024611175.1 Megaceryle torquata | reverse complement strand
AGGACTTCTCAAATATTATTGAGAGTGGCTTGGCGACTGCATCTGCCAGTTCACTCAGAACTCTGGGATGCATCTCACTGGCTCCCATAGACTTACGTATGTTCAGGTTCCTCAGGAGGTCATGAACCTGATTTTCACATACAACGGGAGTTGAGTTCACCACCTTGATTCCTGCCTTGTAGTTTTTTTACTTGAGAAGTGTTGGGAGAAGTTGCTAGTGAAGACTGAGGAAAAAAAGCCATTGAGACTTTAGCGGAGGAGTGATTGTGGGCACCTCATTTCCTCACAGTTACAGGACCTAGAAGACCTATGGGCAAGTCATCACAGTGAAATGATCCATCGTCTCATCACATCGTGTCATATATAAAAAGATCCAAAGAAGAGGAGGCAGGAGGCTGAGCCACAACAATACAAAACTACTTTTAAATAACCTATGCAAGCCAAGGACACAGTATGTAGGGCTGAACTTTAAGAGGTATTAAGCATTTCCTGAAAAGCATTAATAATGTAGTATGGGAAGCTAAGTATCATACAGCAGCAGATTTTTAATTTTAAGCTTAAATTCATCTATTCAGAACTAAAAGCAAGCAAGAAAAGCATTTATAACAGCCAAAGGAATAAAGAAAACTTAATTACATGGTAAGCTTCTTTAGAGATATATAATCTTATAATGAATTGTTTTTATTATTAAGTATTCCAAATACACAAGTAATGAAAAAAAAAAATGTCTGTATCTTGCTAAATGAGGATGAGAAGGAAAGGTCAGTAGAAATAGGACATAGTAATGCCATGAACATGCAAAACACTTTCTATATAAAGACTTCTGTAAATTTTCTTTTTTTTTTTTTTTTTTTTTTTTTATCAGAAGTATATGATCTACTAAGAGTGAGGTAGTGAGGTACTGCACAACCAATGAGAAGCTGTTGTTTAAGAACAGACTTTTCAAAATAATCACAGGAATATATTCAACAATAAATAAATAATTAAAAAAGAATCTCCATGATGTTTACAACCAAAAGGGAAAGACAAACAGTATTTTCCAGCTGTACCATTTCAAATATTGGTATCGAGATATCAATTTACCTATATTCTAGATTAGAATACAAAAAATAAATGCCATTTTATCACTTATTATAAAATACCTGTGCAACATCACCATAACAGATTTCTTTTGATTTGAAACCATCAGCTCACTCTGTCTGGTAATCCTCCAGATTTCTGATTTTCCCATCACCTCTACTGTGGAGCATTTTTTCCCTTAAATCCAACAGCTCTCTGTGAAAAAAAGAGCAGTCCTCTGCTCCCTTCAGCATATACAGAATGCCTCCGCTGTAGCCACTGGGTTTGTACCTCCCACGACTCCTCCTATTTTGACTCCTCCTATTCATTTTAGCTTGCAGTTCATTCCTTCCATGCTTCCTTAAATGTTCTTGGAAGGGCACTTGATAAATTGCACAATTATAAGTAATTGTTGCCATTCCCTCACTGATGACTGCTGTTAAGAATATGAACAGAGAGAGCAACACAATCTCTTCTTAATACCATGCCAGCATTTTATATTATGGAATGCATTATTTATTATTTGAAAGCCATGACAAGATACTTAGAGAAGTATTTCCACTGTAAAACAAACACCCTTTTCTTATATATACCCTGTATATTCTGGGAAGCACAGGTATGAAACAGAATTACTGTAAAGGATTACTATGGAACAGGAATTTAAGAAGGCTGCTCCTAATCAGTAATTAAAACACTGGACAAAATCCAATCTTGATTTGTGGAATTAACTAAAATGACTAAAAGATCTGAATTCTGCCGTTAGCTTGATAACATTGCCAGACACTTGTTTGCAACTATAAAGCAGTCAAAGTCTGGAAACAGTTGCCAGATTTATTGCAAAAAAAAAAAAAAAAAAGTCTGTCTGAAATGACAAAGTATATTGTTTTTTCTGCTTTGTTATTAACTCTGTAGGAAGTTGTTCATCATTATATTAAAACACATTTATGTTTTAAGTGAAACTACTAAGAAGAGCTCACTGTTTCAACATGCTTTCTTGACTGTGTTTTTTTATATTTTGTGCAGAATAAATTTATTGAACAGTAGAAGAAGAAAGCAAAAATATTTGCTAGGTATTTTCTAGGAAACAATGATTCAATGCAGCTATTTGATTTTTTAATATATTTTAAATATTTGCACGTTAATACAAATATTAATAAAGGATGGAAAAATATCTGGGAATGCACAAATATTTTTTCTAAAACTTCAGAATTAGTATGGTTCTAAAGTAGGATTGTATCTGCTGGTTTTCCAGCAGAAAGAAGCTCTTTCTGGTCACAGTTTGTTATTTTTTGGTGTGCTGGACATTTTTGGTGTTTCTTGGACTAAATTTTTCATCATGTGGGCCAGTTTACTATTTTACTAGAATCTTAAGAAATTCAAAGAAAGAAAGACTCCTACAATTAAAGAATGTTTAAAGACTGAATAAAGTTAATGACACTAAAAAGATAAATCATTGTGCAGTGGTTAGAGTGGAAGGTCTGATCAAAAATCAGACAGACATAAATTTTATTCCTTTATGTGTTGTTTTCTTGGTATCTCAGTCCACGAAATAGCTTCAGATTTGTCAGTGCTCTGCAGTTATGAAAGAAAAAGAAATTCAGACCCTTACCTGGTCTTTCCATATCTATAAAATCCAACATACACTTTGAAGCCTTGAATTAAACAAACACTATTTGCATTATAAGTAAATTTTAAACTAGAGCAGACTAGAATGGCAACACACACTATACCTAAAATGTCTCATTACAGAAACAGAGGAAAAAAGGCAGAAAAAGTCACTTAAAATAGGATATGCCAAAAGAGATGGAGTTACTGTCACTACTGCAAAACCTGGCTTGCACACTCAAGCTATGGGCTTGACAAATACCAGTGGAAAAATCAGATCAGATACCGCTCTGCAAAATCTGCTGCAGACCAGTCACACTGGCAGGAGCGACAAGCCAGGCGGAAGATTGCATACAGTAGGTGTGTATGTGTGGGTATCTTGGAACGAAACCACAAAAGCTGTGGCTCTTTCCAAAGAATGTTTTGTCCTAAGATGACTCTTGTTGCCTTTTGTTTTTATTTTCATTCCCTGGAACAAAGTCCTGTTGTGTTTGTTTAACAAATACTAATGGTCAAGAGAAGAACTGACAGCTCTACCTGCTGACAAGCACTGTGCAAATTTTTCCTGTCCTCATGCACATCCCTGTCAATTAACCTAATTTCTGACCTGCAAATGTCTTTACAGTGCTCAAACTCCCCTGAGAACTCTGACAGCACTTTCCTGGCTCTCTGGTGTCCATTTACATCACCTCACTTGGAGTGTGGGAAACGAATTTCTATATAGATTTCAAAGCGGCATATAAACTTTATCTGTTTCAAAATTATAGCCTTTACCCTCCAAGTTTGTTTTATAATCGGATATAAACAGAAAGACTTTTGTTTATAAAACACAATCTGATCATAATGACCTAATTTGGAGTACAAAGGGAAGAAACAGTATTATGTGGCAGAAGTTAGGCAAATATTCAATAATGAGTCTGAATCTTATCTCATTTTCAGTATCTTTAAAATAAAAGTATCCATGTAAACCTTGATAGAATTGTTCCTGAAGTACCTGGTGTAGTTACATCTCTGCCAGGCCTTATGGGTTACTGTCTGCCAAGGAAGCTATAAACTGTTGTTTGGTTTTTTTTCCCCTAAAAATGCATGGTCTACCCCTTCAAGTTTTGAATACTTGTTACATTTGTGGCACCTACATAACACCAATATAATACAGAACAAAATGTATATCTTCTGAATGATACATCTTCAGAATAAGAAAATTCTTTTCCTTGTGTAAATTCAGCACTCACAAATGTCACCTGCCCAGTGGTCATGGCAATGAGACACCTCCACCAGCGTGTCACTGGGCACCTGCAGTGGATGGTTCCCCATGCCTTGTGACTCTCTGTAACTTGCAGAGTGCCCACTCCCAGGGGTGAAAGAAGGATGTAGCTCCTGCTGATGCAGCCCTTCAGTGAAGTGCAATAGGTTCCTATACCTGAAGGCATAGGATGTGTCTGATGCACCACAGACAGGTGAAAAGCAGGAGCAGAACACCAAAGCCGTTTTCTGACACACTGCGCAGCCATCAACTGCAAACAGGTTTTCTTTGCCACTTCCACTCTGAGCTAAACTAGCAACACATTTCATTGCTATCCCAAGTCTGTGTCTTCACCTTCATCATTTCAGTTCCTGTAATTTTAAATTCAGAGATGATCTGACTATTTATATTTGGTAATCAGTAAATTAATCAAGATGGCTAAGACAATTTATTTCAGGGAGTAATTCATACAGTTATTTACTAATTGTTCTATACTAAGTGTCATGGGCTGGCAGCAGCACAAATCATGGTGGGAAAATATTTCATTGCATCATAATTAAGTTTTATAATTTTTTTAGGTAAAGAGATTCTTAAAGTTATTTTCAACACATTTGCTCACATTGGATTCAAAGTATCTGTCAGGTAGTGCACAACCATATTTCACAGGTCTATACACCATTATCAATGCACATAAATCAAAGATAAAACCTGGAATGAAATCCTGGCCTGGAGCTTTACCAGAAGGTCCCGGATTATCACCCAGAATTAAGGCGCTTACACTGTGCTTTTGTGTTCTACTGACTGCATTTAACCACTCAGGGATGCTGAAAGGAAGGAAATCTGCTCCTTTCCCACTTCCTGCTCTGAGCTTCACGGTTTTGAGCCCTTTGCTTTATCCTCTTTCTTTTGCTGGCTGATTCAACTCACTAACCCAGCAGAAATCTTTCCACTTTTTTTTTCTGACTTGACAGGGAGTTAAGTTGGGTCACTGAGGTGTCTAACAAGGCCATCGCAAGTTAGCTGGCAGAAACATGCAGCTGGGAGAAGGCAAGCTGGGGAAGGGGTGTGTGTCCCCAAGGGAGGAGGTGGTGATGGCTGGGTGGTTTCTCTTGGTCCAGGGCTCCTTAATGGAATTTTACTCAGAACATTTTTCACTGGCAACCATTTTTTTAACCATTCACTTCCAGTCAGGTTCCAGAACTGTGCAGTTATTGCAGACATTTTGTGCTGATGCATTGCAACAGAGTTGGATGAGTGAGTTCGGATAGCACAAGAATTAGGTTGAACTTTTGCCCCTAGTGCCAGCATTCTTTGAAGTTCTTCACTGCCTTGGCAACCCCTTCCCCTATCTTCCACTATTGCAGCTTCTGTCAGAGGCTCAGCATAGCCAGGATTTTCTCCGTTCTGGGATCTTCAAAAGGAATTTTGTGCTAAGCTCCCCAAGGACCAGACCTTCACAATGTTTTTTTGCTTGCAGTACAACTTGCTGCACTTATTTCTGAGCAGAGCAAAATTCCCAGGAGTGCTTGCTGAACGGGAGACTCCAAGGCAAAAAAGGATTTCAACAAATGGCTATGGGAACCTTCTAGAACTACTTACTAGGAGTAAACAGATGATCTTCTTCTAGTGGGAAGCAAATTTGGATCATTTTCTCTATAGTATTTTAACACAAATCTACATGAACATGTGCCCTTGCATGCACATCAGGTTTTTGTTGCCTATCCATAAAAACTACCAAATAAATGACTGACCACTTTAGGACCTGATCCAGTTTTGTCCCCTAATGTAATCCAGAAGTACAAACTAAAGGCAACTGGGTACTATCATAATATTGCTTTTGACCCTAAGACACAATTTACCCTTTACTCTTCTAAAGATCATTGAAAAGTTGTCAAACAAATCTTTGCTTACATAATTATAGATGGAGCTTTGTTGTATTTTTCACAGTCATCTGTCTGATGTAGTATTTAACCTGATTGGATGAAACTCCAGTCCAAAATACCACCCGCCTGTATTTGGTGAAGCACAGGCAGAATTACGTTTGGACAAACCGATGGATTTTGGAAGCCTGCAGATAACATTGCTGCAGAAGACAGGCTTAGGTACTCTAGAAGCCAGGAGAGGTTAATGGCTTGGAAATGCAAACATGCCTGCTTCTTATACCTTCATTGTAATCAGTTACTTTACAGCAGACAGTCTCATTACTATAAATTGCAACTAGAGGCATTTTTGCCTTGCAAAGGAATTCATAAAAACATGTCAGATCATGTCAGCTGAGATGTTACATAAATCACATTCTGCACAATGTGAAAAAATACATTTTGCATCCAAGAAATTTCAGATTGTTTTCTAAGTAGAGCCCACTGTTTCACAACTCAAGAATTTTTATCAGAGTTACAGACACCATTTAAAAGACATGAAAAGAAAGTGGGAAATTTAAATATACCGAAATCTTCCATTTTAATCCTCTTGTTCATCATATTTCCACTAAAGTTGCTACTTCATTCCACAGAAGGGTTGTTCCCAACACTGCCTCAGACCATTTAAACGTACACATCAACTTCTGCACTTGCATGTATGCAATCTAGTGACATTACCTGGAGCATTCTTGAATCAACTACAAATGTACTCATAAGAGGTATGAGCAAAGAAATATCCTTATGTTGTAATACCAATTTCTGCTACAGGCTCCCTGTCACTAAAATCCGTGAAAACTACTAACTTTACATTACTAGGTCTTTAGAGGTTTTTGGGTTTTTTGGTTGTGTTTTTGGGTTTTGTGTTTTGTGGTTTTTTTAATCTACTTCAGTATTTGGTAACTTGAGAAAGAATAAACCCTTTCTCCTAGAAACGACATACAATATGACAGTTCATGTGAGTCAATCATGTAGGCACATGATTTTGCAGGAACTAGGCCAGAGTGAAAAAAATCTAGAGAGCTGTATTAATTAATCCCTTGGTGACTATATTCAGTGGGCTATGCATTGGCTACACCAGCAGATTTGGCCAAACTGTTCTTACTCACAGAACAGAAAAGTAGAACTTAAATTATTTGAGCTATAAATGTTTCAAACTGCAAAATAAAGTCCAATCTTAATCTTCATTTTTAAAAACCCAAAACAATAAATTACATATTTTGTATCAAAACACATAAAATATGACCACAAATCCGTTCAACCAGATTCACACAACAGAAGTTGAGCTGCCTTACTGTAGTTTTTACTAGTGTCACTGTAGAATACAAAAAAACTGTTTCTTTTCCTTAAAAAAAAAAATCGCATTAAGTCTTCAAAATGTCACCAGTGTAGACAACCTTCATTTTTTTTTTAAACAAAACAAAAGGCAGTTTTAAATTAACTGAAAGGTTAATTCTAGAATGCATTAGCATAACATTTCCATTTTGAATAATACCTTCTCTTATAAACTGTATTTGAGATTCCTCAGCTACAGTTGGTTTAAATTCTTTAAATTGTCTAATTACTGATTTTCTATTATGTTTGGCTGATAAAATTCAAGCATTAAATCAAAACTGTGCTAGAACTCCTTTGTTAAAATGTTAAAACAAGCAGACAATGTGCCTCTCATTAACTACCAGTTACTTTTTTGATTGTCACTGACAATTGACTGCTAGACAGCTCACCCTACAATGGAAATTATTTTATGATACCTATGTGCAGATCTTAGTTTGTGCTGGACTTCTAGACTGCTCCTTGCTCCTTTCAAGAAATGTAAATGATAAAAGTAAACATACTGGGGAAAAAAAAATTTAAAAAAGATCTTGCCTTTTCATGCTGAGAAACTCCAGGCATCAGATGACGCATAGTACTTAATGCTATTTACTGTACCACTGTAATTATTTGGTGGCTGATCAAACTAATAAACATACCATTTGGCAGAGTGGGTACTTCTTGTAGTAAGTAGATGTGAGCTACGTTTTTGGTTGTTTTTTTTTTCACTGAGACTTTGCTACTCCTTTCTTAGCGGATTTAAGAGATGTCTCTCCCCACCACTGCATCCCCCCTCCACATCCATGCCAGCCACCTATTCCAGCCTTCAGAGCAGACATTATCACACTCCTTAGCTGGACTAAATCAACTGTTCGTGCAGGTGTGCTATGAAGTGGAAAAGTAAACTGATACAGTTTAAATCTACAGATATACATATATTTTTTTTCCTAATGGGTTGATTTCCCAGTTCTGATGTAAAGAGCAGCTGTAATGTGTAACAGGCTTGGTTAGATCCAGGCACAGAGGCAGGAACTTCCAAATCCCACTGAACTGCCGAGGGAATAGCAATGCCAAGATGCAGTCTGACTGCAGAGCCCTGACCACACTCAAAACTGAAAGTAAGCAGCCACTCAGGGTTTTACGTAGCAGCACATAAAATATTTTCATTTCAAAAGGCATTTGCAAACACAGAATGTCCTCCATTTTGCCTTCAGATCTCAATTTAAACTTGCAAATGAAATAATCTTTGTTTAAAACCGTACTTTAGGGCAAGACACTGCAATATATGCTATATGCTCAGAAACAAGCTAATAAAGGTCCACAAAGAGAAGGATAACAGTGTGATTTACCCATCTGAAAATCAGTGGTTTAAAAAACAAACTGGATATGTTGTACATTTAACAGAAAGCTTAAATTCACAAATTTCCTCACATGTATGGCAAATCTTTCTTTAAAAGCTGAAATCATGGTTACAGTAACTTCCTATTCAGTCATTTCCTTAATTAAATCATTGAACTTTAATGTGAAATACAGCCATTACAAAACCAGAAAGGAATCTGAACAATAACAATCCAGTCAAATGGGCAGTGCAGTAACCAACAGTGATGTCAAGAACACTGGATGATACTTACTGGTCTGAATCAATTATACTATGATTCCTTGAGACACTAAATCAAGTTTTAGGAATCTCTGTACTTGATCAAAGCTGCACTAGCCACATGATGTGAAGCAGTGAACGGTCAGCACAAATGTGTTCTCCTTGATAAAAGTTATTTAAATAACAAACTGCATGTCATTTTATTTTCCAAATTTTTAAGGTGATGATTTTAGTCCAGTGATATGTAGGCCTCATCATAGGCTCAAACATCCGTACTGCTCTGTAACTGACAATTACTCAGACAGAGGCATTTTTCAATCCCTTTTTGTCTCCTTTCTACTCCAGTATCGCAGTCCCCAGTGGTGCCCAAAATGCCGGTGTTTTCATTTCAAGCAAGCTCTTTTCCTTGGTCAGCCTCTGCACTCACATCTGTCTTTGCCTCACACAAATAACCCAAACACCCAAAAAGACAACACCTTGGAGGACACTGCTCACCACTGCTCAACCCAGGGAAGGGACCACTGCACCAGAGACAGGGAGTCCATTCTCTTAGTGGTTCCAGAAACCCCTCCTGGCTCAGGACCTGCTGATACACTGCCTGCATTTAGTGGACAAAGCAGGGACCAGCGCAGGAAGGCTGATGGAGCTCTTGGGAAGGCTGCAGGTATTGCTCCACCTCTATGATCATAAGCCATGCACTGTGTACACCGCCTCAGCAGCAGCAATGCAGCTCGTGTGTGGTCCAACTTGACCTGGATCATGTCTGTACAGCTGAGTAGTCCCACAGAGCACAGATCTGGCATTAATGATCATGGGACCACAGTATTAGATTTTGATGCTATCAGCAATTTTCTGTTGCCCAGATAGTAATAACTTTGCAGGTCTGTAGGTACACAGCCGGCTCAAGCTCTGGGTGGGTATGAAGGGTCACAGAGTCTCTGCAGGAAAGGACACGAGCTGTTTTTCAGGTCTGTTTAGGGTGCTGGGTCATAGCAACTTCCTGAAGATGTAAGGCCACTAGCTGATCAAAACTCACAGCACCTGAGAGTTTCTGAGGGATCACTAGGTCATTTAAAAATAAGAGTAAAAAAAGAGTTTACAGAACAAATGCTATCAAAATTCCAGTGCCTGTTGTCTAGCAGACAGATACTCTTACATAAATCCCTACATTTGATCAGGGTATTTTTGATTGGTATAATCAAAGATTTTGCAAAATAACTTCTTTTCCTTCTTCCCCCCCCCACCCCCCCCCCCCCCCCCTTCTCGCTCCTGTGGGTGGCGCGGGGACGGGAGGCTTGCGCGATCCCAGGGTGCTGTGCGCGGCGTGGGCTCCGCCATCCCGCTGGGAGAGACGGACTGTGCCGGGGCCCTGATAGCGAGACGCCGCACCAAGCGCGCGAGCCAGGGAGTGGGGAGAGCGCGAGACGCGCCGCCGTCGCCGCCAAACGGCCATGTCCGCGCGCAGCCCCTGAACGGGACCGAGCTGCCCGTCCTCCCCCTCCCCTCTTTCCCTCCCCCGTGGGGGCGCCCGCCTGCATCAGCCGCTGCCGCCGCCAACATGGAGGCCGTGAACGCCTTCAACCAGGAGGTGGGAGCCTTGGGGAGGGGAGCGCGGGCCAGGGGGCCACGGCGGGGCAGGGAGGGTCACTGTGGCCGCCATGGCTCCCCCTCCAAACCCCCCCCCCCAAGCCGCGCTCGGCTTCCGGCTCTGGGCCGCGCGGGCCCAGTGCGGCGCTGCCAGAGGCCTGCGCTGGGGATGGCCCGGGCAGCACTCGGCCTGGCTCGGCCCAGGGCCTCCCGCCGTCCCGAGGGGCGAGATCGGGTCTCCTGAGTAAAATGGAGGCGAGCGTTAGGCCCGTTGCGGCCGTTGCAACGGCCTGGAGCGTTCCCCAAGCGACGCTGCAGCCTGGGTTCTTGCATGGGCCGGGGCGGGCGCGCTGAAGGGATCTTAGGGCCCCCCCTTTCTTCCCCCTCCCAGTTTCTTCCTCATCCCGGTCCGAGCCGGGATCCTTGTTACAAGGCGTTCCCGATGCGTGCGCGTTGTTACGGAGGGGGAAGCCGCGTTTCGGGGCGCGAGGCACTTTTATTTCCTTGCCGTGGTTTGGCGAGAGACCTGCCATGTGAACAGGCGGCAAGCTGGATAGGCTGGAGACTCGATAAAGAGAGAGGAAACTAGGAGGGGGCTTATTTCTGAATAGAAACTGCGCTTGGGGATGTGACTAAGGGATCAACTGCAAGACTAGAGACATGGTGGGTAGGTTGGAGAATGTAAGGCGTTCAGTCTCCTTTCATGGTACACAGAAGGTCCCTGTCTTATGATTTCTTTTTTATTCCTTAGCCCACTGGAAACAAAATGGACCGTGATTATTTTTTATATAATGTGTAACAACATAGTCTCTACTTCTAAAGTTTTAGACATGTGACTTAAAATATTTCTTAGGTGATACTCCTATGTCAGTTTGATGATTTGACTTCTGCAGATCCTGTGTGGACTAGAGAATGTGCATATTCTCATTGCAGATAATCAGTTAAAACCAAGCCAGAAACAATTCCAGAACGTTTAATATGTTTTGAAGGTTGGGTTGCTGTGCATGTTTGCTGATTAGAAACAGGAAAAATGGCAGCCTACTCTCATGTGATGAAGTCATGCTGTGTAAAGTTCACTCTGCAACTGCTTGTCACACACACACACACACACCTGAAAATCTGCTCATCTATAGCACAATCATAGAAGTACAAAATGAAAAGTAGATAGCATATGCCTCCTGCTAATGGGTTTATTTGTGTTTATTTGTCCATATTATGGGTGGTTTGTGCTGTTTTGAAGAAGTGGTATGGAAGGGTGCAAAGCAACCTTCCCAAATATGTTGAAATAGAATGGCACACATGCCGCATTTTTAATTTTCATCTAAACACAGAACAGAAATATTCTTACCTCCTTAAATACAAACAGAAGTTCTAGCAGATGATTGCTTTCACATCATTCATCTCAACATGTTGCTACCTGATAAAACTTAATAGTACAGACAGTGCTTACTATTTCTCAAACAATAAAACCCACTTCTTTTGCTGATCTGGTGGTGAAAGTATGTGTGGCTTTAGAGTGAACACGGTGTTTCTTGATATTCTGTGACTAATTTCCATTTCAGAGATGGGCCTATTTTATTTCAGACATCTTCCTCTCAGATGTAGTAAAAGTGTGACTTTTTCATTAATACAATCAGAAATACGGAGTCAAATTCTGATGGATAGCTGCTGAAAGGTAGTAAAACACTGGATTTCATTTGAACATAAGTTCTGAGGAAGAAAGCTATACTTGCTAAAATCCCTGTTCTGCAATCATTTGTAAGTTTGACTAGTTACAAAGGACTAGTTTACATGTAAAACGAGCATGATAATAAATTCAGCATTTGTATAATGACCATCCTGTTCTCAGAAGGCATGTTTATGGTATTAGTTAAGAATGTAAAGTCCAGTTCTTAAACTGTTCTCTTAGTTTTCCAGCCTGGGTTGCCTGAAGTTATGCATACAAACCAAAACATGCTAAAATAAAGTGTGAAACATCTCAAACTTTTTTTTTTTTTTGGTGTGTGAGGGTAAGATTTGCAGTCAGATATTGTTACATTCCTGGGCTTTCTTAGTAAAAGCGGAGAAAGTGAGAGCTGTTTTACAAAAGGTCTCAACATTATTCACAGCATGGTGGGAATCATGCAGGCTAGTGAGTGTGTGAGAACTCATTTTGTCTGTAAGACTGTCTTAAAATGCATAGGTGGTGTGGGGACTACAGAGGTACCAATCTCTGTTCACTGAATAGTTAATTCTTTTATTGAGAGTGGAATAGCTTCATCTGTAAAGATCGAGATATCTACAGAATACCCCATAGGTCAAAAATTCCTGAACTTGCTGGCTGTACAGTACTATTGTAGACAGAGAATTGTGCTTTTATAATGGCAACTTTTAACTGCAGCAGCCATGAGTTTTGTGCTGGACTGCACATGTATGCTAGAGGTGATGCGCTTCCAGCTTTCTTGTCTCTTCTGTGGAGATGACAGCTGTGAGCTCTTTGCCAGGCTACATGGATGGGTGAGGAGATGCCACTTACTGCCTCAGTTGATAGGGTCATTTGGGAGCTTTTCAGGTGGGTTTGGTGATTACAGCAGTTTCTGGAATGGTGGAAGGTCCAAGTTCAAATTACGGCTGTAAATTAGGCATCCTCTAAGCTGTCGATATCCTCTTATTGGACAAAAGTGTAGGGAGGAAGGCAGAAGCACCAGCAACACTCTTATTTATGCAATTTGAACCTGTTGTTTTGACTGAAGCTATTCACCCAGTCCAACAGTAAAAAGCATTAGTAATTTTGTCTGACTTTGGTTCCAATTCTACTTGGAAGTTCAGTTTCTGCCCTTTGGGTTATAGGCTTCTGACTGTATGATTATGTTGCAGTGAATTAACAAGTTTCTACCTGTCAGCTAATTGTGATGAGTATGTGATCTTAACTGCCCATCTGAATTGTGAGGTAAAACTTAAATATAGAGGTTTGAACTAGCACGTTGCACTTAGCAATTGTGGCAAGCTAGGAAAGAACACTTAAGAGTCAATTAGTTTGGTTCTGGCAATGGGTATTAAACAGGTTGCGTAATTTGATTGCATTTTCATTGTGTAGCCCATTCTCATAGTCCTGTTCTTTGTACCTATATTTCGAACACAAGTTTAATGTTAAATGTGCCTCTTAAAAATTCTAATTTTTCCTACAGGAACAAACGCATTTTTTTATGTTGACCAAACATATTTGCTGCTTTATTTTTATACAGCTGTACTCTGAGCAGGTATTACCAACCAAACAGGTGGGGTTTGATGGTTATATAGTGCATTTTCTCTGAGGAAATTGAGTTCAAACTGTATACTGGAAGAATAGTTAGAATCCATGTACTGTTAGGTGTATATGTTTTTTTTAAATCAATGGTACAGTGTAAATCACAAAAGCTAACTTTGTAATGTTGTAAAAATTTGTTATGTTTTTAAAAAAAAAAGTAAACATTTTTCTTACCCCCCCCCCCAAAAAAAAAAAAAAAAACCCAAACCCAACCCACCACCAAAACAAACCCACACATCCACCATGATTTATACAGGTTTTAATCATTGTGATGTTTTAATTCAGGGGATATGTGTTTTGTTTTCTTCAATCTGAAAAACTTGATGGATATTTTACTGGTTATAAAAGTTAGAAATAGAAATTGCCTCACAGTCTTATTGCTGGAAGTAGAATAAAGTCAAGTTTCCTATTTTGTAATCTTATATTTGCATTGAGCAATGCAGTATATTCACTTAATCGTGTGTCTCAGGTTGGCAATAGTTAATCTGTACCACAGAAATAACTGATATCCCACTTGTGTGCCTGGATCTCAAACAGGATAGATATTTTGTGGACTGTTTCTTTAAAGATAAAGCTGGAGCTTTCTTCTTTACTGTCTATCCATATCCAGTGAACTGAAGAGTTGTATTTTTGATCTAGTGTAGCTATTTTATGCTAATGGGCAAGACTTCGTTTTGCATGTTCTGTTACAATCTGTTGCTCCTTGTTCTTTCCCTCCTCGGGTCCTATAAATAGAGGTTATCAGGATATCCTTTGCAGTGGTTCTTCAGCAGTTACTGAAACTCATGAACCCCAGTTAGATTCCGTCTGTTGTATGGCAAAGCATCAAGGACACAACTTCCAATACCTGTGGTTGGACAAAAGGTTAACATAAGTCTTTTGTGCATTTTTGCTACCCTTTGTCTCTTTAAGAAAGTAGTGAAAGCTGCTATCTGTTGTAGCTGCCTAAAATGATTCCCATATTCCAGTAGGTGCATTAGGCTGTATTTTTAAGTCAGTCAGTGCTGGCTCCCACATCTCCTGGAAGAGTGCTTAACTGGCAGTTCAAATGTTGTTTGATTGGGGTAGAGGGAGGGAAAGATAAGAGAGTGCTACTAGTGTTTCACAGTGAACTTAGTAATTTATTTTTTTATTTTTTGTAATTGTGAGACCCAGGCAAATTATTGCAGAAGTAATGTGCAGCTCTTTTGGCATGGAATTTGCTTTGTTGCTTTTATGACTATATCATGGTAATTGAGAGGTCATCATCTCTGTGATCCTTGAAAGAGCTGTGTCTGTTGCTTCTGAACTGTTTCCAGTAATATTGAAAGCTGTGTCATTCTAGCAGAGTTTCTTGATAAGAGAAGAAATGAGATGAACAGCTTTTCAGGAGACATGCTGGACTTATGAGCACAGCACTGATCCTCAGAGGCAGATAAGTTTCAGAAACATTTGTGTAGAAACCAAAATTCTATTGCGTGTACTTTTAGGTCATTTTCATATGAGCATGTTTTGTAAAGGTGTTTCTCCCCAGTGATTCAGAATTTGTGAATGGCCTTTCTAGGCCAGAGAAATAGCTTAGTTGCCGAAGTACTACTTAGTTTCACTGCCTGGGGTTCATATCTGGTCAAATTTAAATCTTGCTTTATTTTCTAAAGAATGTAGCCTGACAGCCATGAATTTTATGGTCAGCTCTTGCCTTCAGCAGCACCTAATACTTGGTATGCTTCACAGCTGATGGTCAAGAATTTAAAACTTACATTGATCCTCTGAGACATAGCTTAGTGACAGTTTAGTAGACATCATATTTCTCCTTTTCTTAGTAGGTCAAGAAGGAATGGGGACCTAAAGGGTCTATAGGAGAAGGAAAATGTATGTGGCTAACAGATTTTCTTTGGACCCTTGCATGTTTTTTAAAGCTTCTGACTTTCTAAAGATCTCATCATTCATTGATAGTAGTGCTGTTTTGTTAACAAAATAGTACGGTATTTGTGCTTGTTAGTCATGTCTTCCATCATCTTTTTTTTTTTTTATTAACCTGTAGGCACATGAACAAATAACTACAACTATACTATACACCTCTAAGTGGCTTGTAGTTTGGCTGTATTGAGTAAACACATAGGTAAAATACATTCAAAAAAATAATGAATGAAAATACAGAGTACTGACTGTGTTGTATGTGTGTATGCAGCCTGTGTAGGGAAATGTTCTTGAACACAGAAGACTTGATGAAATTGTTGAGGGTGAGATTGCTCTGTGAAAATTGGAGAAGGGAAGATTTAATGAGCATATCAATGACATGAGTGCTCGGTATCTGCTAATCACTAAACACTTGTTTCTTTCAGTAGATCACACTTCTGTCTGTGCTACTTCATTTCTGTGTGCTTTATTAAGTATATAAAACAGAACCATACCTCTTTATTTATAAATAAAGAGAACTTTTTTTATGGCAAAGATATTTAATCAAGAGAAGGAAGTCAATTCCAGTCTTACAAGGTATTTTTACCTTCCCACTGTATTACATCATGCTTAGAACAGATAAATACAATTGAAGATATACATCAAGCTCAATACCCCCCAAAGGATATAAGTCTGATCTTTTTCCTTACTCTGCCAATGGGATAAGTCTCACTGGATGACACTGTTTCACTTCTTTCTTAATAATTCCAGGTTTGGAAAATGTATGAGCTGCCTTTTTTCTCTGACCATGTTTCTTAAGTTTTTCCCTTGGCACCGCTGTTCCTTCTGTACTGGTCTGCCTGCATTGCTCTCTGTTTTTCCTTTTCTTGTAATGAATTCAGTAACAAAGTGAAGGTGATAGTATTCCTACATTTCAACTTGATCTTGTTCTGCAGACATGCTGTGCCCAGACACGCTGTCTTTAAGAATTCTAAGGTAAGGCTGCGGGTAAATTTTGAACTGATAGTTCTCAGGTTTCTGTGTAAAATAGACCCTCAAAGGGCATTCATTGTAGGGTGGCAGAAATTAATAATTTGCTACTTGAAAAGCTGAAAACCCAAGGCCATCACCCTTCCCATTCCTTCTCCTGTTACCCACCTTTCCTAATACACCTCACCCAGAGCTTATGAACTGGAGCAGGTTCTACCATTTGAGTTGGAAGGCCACCTATGTTCACTCCTGCCATGTGTTTTCTATAGTACTTCTGTACATTTAATTTTAATTTGGGATGGTTACTAGCTTGTTCCTTAAATAGCAGGTGATATGGTTAGTTTCCTTTTTGCTATCTGCTCTTGTTTAATAACTGACTCATCTTTGTTATTTAATTGCATTTATTAGAATGAAAATGAGCTGGTGATTTTTCTGCCTTTGAGGTTCTTGGCTTTTCAGGTATCTTATCATATATTCTTCTGTACTATTGTGAAAAGTACACAGAAGTACTTTTGAATCAATATTTTGTATTGTGGCTTGAGTTTAGTAGATTATTTACACATAACATCTCCACTTTTTTGAAGTACATGGGTTGATATGTAGCAACAAAGAAATTATTTTTTTAAATGTGGTGCTTTTAAAAATGTGCAGCTACAGTGTGCAGGTTTTTAAATATAGGGAGGGAGGTTTGAGAAGTGTTTGGAAATTCTTAAATTGTTTCTTAAACTAGAGCCTGTGTAAAACAAGTGTGACTTTTTTTTTTTTTCATACTACTTTAAACAGGTGAGACTGTTACAACAGAAACAGGAGAGTCTAACGCTTTCTACTAGTTTTTCTACATTATTTTTTCTGTATGTATGAAAGAATCCATGCAGACAACATGAGAAATTTTTCCTTAAACCCATGTAATTATCAAAACTGAATAAAGATACAAGTTTTGAATAGTTCTTGGATTAATTAGTTCTTACATGAAAAAAACCTTTCACTTTGTTTCTTTTCCCCTCCTGTCTCTTGCTCTTTGGTACCCCCTGCCCTAGTGCTATCCTGGTGAACAGGATACCTACCCTGTGTGGTTTTCATTGCCAAATGCATGAGCTGGAGACAGTGGGCAGTAGAAATAGAGGAAGAGTGAAATTCCTGCTTTTTTCTTTAGCCAGTGGCCTCACTACATGGAGGAGGAAGGTAGGGAACAACTATGAGCTGTTTTTTTTTCTTCAAACATCCAGTTAAGGCAGTAAAATCAGCAAGTCATTTCTAGCTGTTCAGGCTTTACATGGCCGAGCATTTCAAGGACAGGCTTCTGTTTTGAAGCAGTGTATTGGAAATAGTTTCAAGCTGCAAATTATTGTTACCTTTGTTCCATCCATCCATCACATTTTTTTGAATTTATTTTTTAAAAAAATCATAATTTATTTAATTTTGGTTGTTTCTTGAGCTGATCGTGGTGCCCTGTGTTGTATTTAGAAGTATTATTGGAAAGATGTTCCTCTGAAAATAGTTTTGTTTTGGGATTTTTTCTTATATTGGTTTGGGAACTGTGTATGAAGGAAGATCCAAGTGTAACTGAAGTTATGCAAATGTAAAGTACACAGACATCTTACCGAAAAGTTTCCTCTTTTTACAGTCAAAATCCATGTGGAACTAGTAAGGTTGTTAAATATAAATTTAAAACATGGTTTTGACACATGCAACTATGATACTGAAAATGAAAGAAAAATCATCTTTGAAATAGTCATTTGGTACTCTAAAATCTTATGAAATCTTATGAAAATTTTAAAAGGCAACAAAGTTCCAAGAGATATCGGGGAGGTGTTGCGTGCAAAGAGAGGGCAGATTACATATATATGTGTATATACATATGTGTATATATGTATGTGTGCATATATATTTATATATTAAAATATTTGCATGTCAGTTTGATGCGAGCTTCAGCTGTATTTCATCCTGATCTGGAAATATCTGTGTATACTGACCTCATTGCTTTTACTATGTTTTTGTTGCCGTTGCCCAGAGTGCTGTCTGTAGTAGCAAAGGAACAATTTACACTGATCTGCTCAGTCCTGTTCTTTGAAAGTTCTTGTTTATTCCTGTCTTATTAGCATAAGTTTCAGCTTCTCATGTTCTTTAATGACTTCTCCAAGCTACCATATTCTTTATTGCATCCTCCCTGGCTACTTAAGTGCATCTAGCAGATTTCCCTTTTTCCTGCCCTCTGGCAATTTCTTTCTCCTTGGGATAACTTTTTAAGACATTTTGGTTTATTTTTGCTGCCACTTGTTTATTGTCATCTTCTCTCCTGCTATGAGCTCTGCCAGTTTTCCTCTTCTGTCTGGTTATGTACCTTAAATATGAACACTGGAGTGCTGCTTTCATACTGTGTTCTTTGTTCTTGTTATATGGGACTGGCTCCTTTTTCTGGAGGACCAGTTGCTGCTTGGTGTGTAAATGAAGGGATAGGATGTGCCTATCATAATGTTGGTTTCTTTTTTCTTCCTCCATCTCATTTTCTTCCTCCTCTGGTGATTTGTTTGTGGGTGTTGTGTTTTTGAAATACTTTTTTTTAATCTTTCATTATATTGTTAAACATATTTTCCTGAGTTTTAATAATAGCATTGTCTTTATTCATCAGGAGTCTTTGCATTTACTCTAAAGAAATAAAATTTGAAATTGAAATTAAGGGTTTTTTTTTTTTTAAAAAATGTAAACTCGAGACAGACACCTCTCTCTTTCTAGCTTCTGACAGTTTTTGTCCATATTGTGATTTCTCAGCAAGCAGGGATGTTAGCTGAATTATGTCTTGCAGCTTGAATGGCTTTAAAAAAATGAAACATTCTGGCACTAGCATGTGCCTTTTACAGAGATTAGTAATGAAAAGTCATGGTCTTGACTTGATGTTGGAAAACATATCTGGCTACTACTGTCTTGAAGGAGAATTTTTCTTCTTCCTTACCTCCTAGAATAGTAATCAAACTAAGGAAGTAAGTACCTTCTTTTCTACTTTTTGTGTTTTATTGGTGTAAGGCTTTCATTTCGTATTGCTGAAAATCTTGTTCTGACTTTACTTGCCTTTTATATATCTGGCCAATTGTTTTTATCTACTGCTTTTTTTTTTTTTTTTTCTCAACTGACACAATGGGATAAATCTGTGTAAGTTGGTCACTTCAGAACTGTCTTGGAACTTTAACAAAAAAAGAGATAGTTTTTTAAAATTAGGTTTTACTTTCCATTACACCATGAGATGAAGATAAAATAGGATTCTCTTATTTTGCTTTGTGGCAAAGAATCAATTACATTTTTAGCTAGTATTCAAGGGCTTTATTTTTTCTTTGTTTTAAAGAGCAAAATCAAATTATATAATGCAAAAGTATTTTTATGTGATTTGTAGGGAATATTTCAAAGTAAAAATCACAACAATATAATGATTCTACCTGTAGTGACCCATGGTTTATACAGGAAGTTAAGTTTATGGGAATAATACAAGATAATATTTAATAAAGCAGAGCACCTAACCACGATCTGTGATATATAAGAAGGAGGAATTAAAAAAGTAGTACTGGGATGTCCTGGCTTCTTTTTCTGCTCTAAAGATGGGAAGGAAGATTGGAGAAGAGCCAATGTGGATTATGCTTCCCAGTCTAATGACTAGTAGAACAGAAGTGTGCACAGTATGCCATAAAAACGTAGTGTAGCATATGGTGTAGTCTTTGCAATGGGTTATTTTACAATGTGAAATGACAACAGCATCTTATCGGGTATATAGAATTCACTGTAGATCCAGATTAGACAGTGTGGTCTGGAAAGTGGTGAAACGTCCATTGGATTTTGGTGTCTGTGTGCATGCGTGCTTATGACTGCCAGATTATAGGACTTATTTAAAAACAAACCTCCCCAAATGCCTTATTTCCCTATTCTGTTCTTCCTGCCCTACAGGAAGCAAAGTACAATAAGAATGTTACGCTGTTCAAGCGGTGCTGGAGTCTTGAGGAAAATTTATCCCTCTACTCTCATTATTCTGTGTTCTGCTCTTCACAGATGTTTCATCAGCTCTGACACTTCTGTTTGGAAGTTTTAGTTTCTCTCAGTTTCTGAAATGTGAAGCTAATACTTGTTTTCAGTGTTACGATCAATACTGGAAGACAGAGTGGTGTCTTTTCTGAGTGCCTAGGTTCAAGACATTTTGAAAGTGTTTTGTAATGATTTCTTCACACGAGATGTAAGTCAGGGTGTGCTATATACAGGAAAAGGAATTTTGGGGCTTCTTTTACTTAGAGTCATACTTTCAGATTTGAAGAGCTGAGCATCCTACCTGTACCCATCATGTTTTGAATATACAATATGCTTTCTGTGATTTTAGACTTAAGAGTATTTAAATCCGGCACTGCAGAATCCCTTTTTGTGCTTAATGGTCTTAACAGAATAGCACTCTTCTTAGCTTCTCAGGTGATGAAACTCTTTGAAATACTGCGCCTGGGCTATACTTATAGAAACAGTATCAGAATTATTCTGCAACACAGGTTCACAGAATGCCCCAAACTGTTATATGTAAAGACTAGTAACTTCAGAAAACTTTGATCTTCAGGAGTTAACTTTTTCACTGGGTGACATCATATGGAAGTTAGTGCAGAGGATTCTTGAAAACAGTTGGTACCGTTAATTTTAATAATAATCATATGATACAGTCATGCAAGTGAAATGGTAAATATCTCCATTAAAGACAACTGCATTGTGTCTACATAGTGGGATCATTTTAAAACTTAGTGTTGATTCGATTGCCTTGATGGGTGAAAGCTGTCATACTTTTATGCACATTATTTCAAGATTACAGGATTATGTCAGCCTACCTATCTTCAGCGATGTCCTAATATTTCTGTTTGATAAGCAGATCCTCAGGCAAATTTGAATCAAGCTGCAGTTATTTCTGGTTTATATTGTTTGATAAAGTAAAAAGTTCCCATATCATAAGTTAGCAGTGCCTGTACCCTAAGTTAGCAGATACTCATTTTTAGACATAAATGGAACTTTGACTGCACTCTTACCAAAACTTGATAAATCAATGGTTATGGGCTAGTTCACGGGAAAGATAGCTTTGAACATTGCCTAGAAAGATCTGGCTCTTCGTTTCTATTTTTTGAGGACCAGCCAGCACTGTGGAGATACATAGTGTGGAATGTCAGTAATCGGTGTGTCCGAAATGTTGTCTTTTTGGTTAACTGCTTAAAAATTAAAATACATTTTTAATAATTGTTTTCTCTGTTTAGCTCTTTTCACTGATGGAGATGAAACCTCCTATTTCCCGAGCAAAAATGATTCTCATCACAAAAGCTGCCATTAAAGCTATTAAGGTAAAGTACAACAGAACGTGAAACTGTAACAGTAGCAATGTTTTATTATTTTACTTATAAGTAAATGCATATCTGGATTTCCCAGTCTTAGCTTCATGGATGTTTTATTCTAGTTGGTATTAAAAATGTTACCTACAAACAAGTGGGTGGTGAATATCATCTCTTGGTTTTAGACTAGTGCCATAATGCCAGATTGATACTTTTATTTAATCATTGCTTTTTAATGCTACACCCACTAAGTGTTGTGATTTCTGTGTAATAAATTTTTACATGTTGCAGGATGCAGCTGCTCTTTAACACATTAAAACATAGTGAACTTGCCTAGAAAGTAAATTGAGAAAGCTCTCACTAATACTCTAGAAACAGTATGTCTTTTGTGTACACACTGACATACTTCTGACAGAAAGGATGGCTTGTTTCTGTCTGTTCTCCTTGTGAAATCTTTTTCTCTGTGCTCAGTTAACTTCACTTGATAACATAGTTCTTTTTAGAATGTTACTACAGTATTTTGTAGTCTTTCCTTACCTCTACAATAATGTGCCACTGTTGAGTAGGTGATAAATTAATTTATGTATTTATTTTCCAGCTCTACAAGCATGTTGTCCAGATTGTAGAGAAGTTTATCAAAAAGGTAAAAATTAAAAAATGATCTAATGATATTGTCTGCATCTGTTGCTAGATATTATTAATCGTGCTAGTAGATAACTAAAAAGGTTTCTGTTATTCAGGGATCAAGGGAGGAAATTTTCTTTTGTTAGGACTGTATACATTTTGGTATCTTTCTATCTATATAATCTCCTAATTTAGGTTTTGATAGGGGAAGAAAAAAATTTTGAAATTCCCACTTTTTCCTCTGCCCAGCAGCTGGGGAGGAAACTGGAGGTACTGAACTTCAAATTCATTTTCACTGGCTAAGATAATGTGTATTTTCAGAAAATACAGTTTTCACACTTGCAGAGGCATGTAGAACAACAGGGTAGAATGTAATACTAAAACCAAACTATCACACTGCCTAAAGTAAGTTCCTGTGAGTGAACAGAAAAAATACTCCTCATTCAAAGTCCTTCAGAGACCTCTAAGGAAAGCATTTTGCATTAAATTCTGGAGAACAGAGTTGGTCAGAAGTAGTTCAGAGCATTAGGAGTAAGGTGGTTGTGGCAGTCTGTACTCTAGTGTAGTAGACTTGTTGCATTCACATGTTGTCAAGCTAAAGGTACTTTAAAAGCAGTGATTAGGAAGGTAAAGGCTGTTTTGAGCTATCTGGGTAGTTTTTACTCTGACCCAAATGTGAAAGAATGTTTTTTCTCCTTTCCATTTCTATTAAAAAAGGGTAAAGCACTAAGAATTCAACATAAAACAAAAAAATATTTTCTACCCAAGTATACTAAGTATAGATTTTGTGTAAGGATCTAAGGGAATGTGTGTTACCTTGTTAGTATACCTGCATAATGGAAAATTATTTCTATGTTTTCAGTGCAAACCGGAATATAAAGTCCCTGGATTGTATGTTATTGACTCTATTGTTCGTCAGTCTCGTCACCAGTTTGGAACAGACAAAGATGTTTTTGGGCCAAGATTCTCTAAAAATATTACTGCCACATTCCAGTATTTGTATCTCTGTCCATCTGAAGACAAGGTACAACTATAATTTCTCAGGTGTCATTGTGAATTGGTAACAGTGCTACATTGGTGTTTCCACTTATGTGAAAGCTAATTTGGTGATTCTCTATGTCCATGGTAGTGAATGTTATATTAAAATGGTAAAACATGCTTAGAAATATTATGAAAGGTGATAGTTAAATGAAAATTCTAGTTAAAGTAATTATTTTGCCTCACTTCATCAGTTTGTTTTGCCTATGCAGACACTTCAACAGTGTGTGTGAGCATGCCAAAACTTGTGTTCTTTAAGCTCCCTCAGGAAAACTTAGTTATGGAAGGTGGTGGCTTCCACAAAAAAAGAAAGTGTTATAGGAGAAGCTCTGATGTTGTAGGCAGTAAAGGTTCTGCTCCCACATATTTTATAAGAAAATAATCATGTGGATTTCTTCAGTCTTTGCAGATCCCACATTTGAAAATTTCATTGCTGGTTGCCATTGTCAGGACTGGTTTAAAGCCTCAGTTTTCTTAGATTTGCTACACTTGCTGCTAGAACAGAAAGTACTATGTATTCATGACAGTCCAGGTTGCTACCAACAGAAGATCGCTTTCCAAAAGGCTCTCAGAACAATTTCAAAAGGCTCCTAGGATAAGTGTCTTTTAGAAGTTGCCAGTTGGTTTCTAGAAAACCACCTTCTTGGTCTGTTTCTTAATTGCAGTATTGTAAGAGCAAAATAGTATTTTTCTAACTGACTTCTCCGCTACCTTTTTAACTAAGCTTTTCAAAGGCGTTGGTGCTCTTTAGTTTTCAGGTGTGGAACATTTAGACCTTTAGGCCTTGAATCTGATATTCTGCAGCTTCCAGGTTAATACTGGTGAAACAGTACAGGTCCTTCTTTCTGTTTTTGTGGTTACCATTTTGTGCATCTAAATGAATTAGACTATTCATGTCCTTTATGGAACTACCTGATACCTCGCTGCTAAAACAATTAAGATGCTTTCCACTAGGGAAATAATAGTATTTATAACATGTTTGCTTCGATGAATTTGACGTATCTAAACAAAAAACTGATCTGCAGATACACAACAACTATGGTTGATAACCTAAGAGAATGATAGTACTTTTTTATTATTATTATTATTATTAATAGTCTTTCTGTAAGATTAATATGTGACCGAAAACAAGAGAATTTTTCTTTTGTTTGTTTGTTTGTTTTTTGTTTTCATATTATTTTTGTCTTCTGGAGAGGTAGAATACCGAAAGCGAAAAAATACTACTGTTTTAAAGTTAACTTTTTCAGACAAAAATCTTATTTTTAAAAGTGCATTTCAGGTTTCTATCTTACCGTAGAAAACATTTGGTGAAATTCTTTAATCACTTAGTTCATTAAAGTACAGGTGGATTTACATGGGTGTACATAACTGAGTCAGAGTAAGGCATTTTCTTCTTGAAACAAAAAAGAACAGAACCGATGCCTTCTTAGCAGCTATAGTAGAAGTAGGAAGAACTTAAAACATATGTCTGTGCAAGTCAGTTGACTAAGTATACAAAAAGGACAGGTATGTCAGTATAACATGTATTTTGACTTTTACCTGCTTACATGTTCCAATTGAAGTAGCACATCTATTTAGATACTGTTGTTTAATACTGGGCTAAAGAAGGAAATACTAATTTCCAGCTTGTTCTTGAAAGCTTCATTGTTCTCAATGTTAAAAAAAGAAGCAAGCTTAAAATAACAGCTGACAGTCAGAGGTTCTAATTTAATCTTTCTGCAGTGATCAGTTAGAATGTTTTCCACTTGCTTTCCTGATCTTTTGAATAATGATGGAGGTGGGTTTTCTGGTGCCAACATAAAATTTGGTTGTGTTAGTAGAAAAAAAAATGAAGCAAACAATCTTCTATTTAACTTTAAAGCTTTGTTCTAGAGTTTTATGGTCTAATTGCTCCACTCTTCATTAGGGTGTTACAGCTCAGCTTCATTTTCTGTCTTCCATGTCACATTTGTTGTTTACTTCACCCCTTTATGACCACTTGTGAAGAACAGGTAGGGCTGATGTGGTTTCCTCTATTCTATACAAAACCTATGTTTTTCTGACTGGACAGAACAGTTTTAGAAGAATGGTACAAGTTGCTTTTTATTAAAGTGGATAGTAGAATAATTAGGCAAGTTTTCTCTTTGCTGTGTTTTTATCTGTGCTGACCTGTGAGATAACATAGGGGCTGTTAAATAGGTATGCCTGATTATGTCGAATTGCTATACTGTGCAAACCTTTCTTTTTGACGTATGAAAGATAGATTTGGAGTTTGTGAATAACAAAAGCAGTATTAAATGCTGATGTTTGCTTTTGTTTCAACAGAGTAAAATAGTTCGTGTTCTGAACCTTTGGCAGAAAAATGGAGTATTTAAAATAGAAATAATTCAACCTCTTCTGGATATGGCAGCAGGAACTAGTGCCACTGCACCAATGACAGAAAATGCTACTAATAATGAAGGTATGACTGACATTGTAACTACTTCTTTTAAAAGGACGAGTGATAATAACTTGTTTGCTTTCACATTAAAGTGCCTACTATTACTCAACAGTAGCTTATTACACTCAACTTTGTTGTCACAATTCTGTGGAGCAGCTGAACTGATTCTAAATAAAAGCTGATACTGTAGTTCAGAAATTATCAGAATGTGAACACTTGGAAAATATCCATAATTTATATAATGTATGTACATATGTACATACCTGCGTGCACATTACAGATGACTGACATCCTCTCTTTAAAAAATCTTTTAAAAAATTATTATTTTGATCTAAAATACTTTTTCTATTTTTTATCAGTTTTATAATTCTGATGTAATTTTTTAATGTTAGAATTTGGATAAGTGTGACCTTACGTGTTAAGAGCTTCATCTTTCTTGGAATCAACTTAGTATCTGAAAGCAACTGCTGTCAGCCTCTTTAAGTATGCAGCCTTAAACCAGTTTAACTGGGGTTTCAAATCCAAATTCTTGAACAGTAAATTTACGCCTGGCAGTCGGCTTTTACACGGACTACTGGTTGAAAACCCCTGACCTAAAGAAAAAAGTAATGATGGCCTGCCCACAGTATTTTCACTGACCTGCTTTATGCCACATAAAATGCTGGTGGTGAAGTTACAGAAATGTGGATGAGAACGTGCATACCACAGCTCTCTTTTCTCTGGAGGACAGCCTTTTTGAGTTTGCAGTCTATTATTTCAGACTTGACTTTGGTAACCTCCTTGCTGATGGCATGTTGGTGTTGGGCTGGTAAAAAATGAAATGGAGTGAGGTGTGACAGACAATAGAATAATGATGCACAATAGCATAAATTAAATAATCTCCAGTAGTGTTTAGGAAAGAGTATCCTATTGACACGCTTTGTAAACGTGGCAGGGCATGGGGAGGGAATGACTTTGCATCTGAGCTATATAATCTGGTGGCTATACAGTTTCATTCTGATATGACAGGTGAGTGGCACTGTTGTTCTATCTCTGCCACACTGCTAGTAGCTAACAGGTTGGGTGCCTTCTGCATAGACTTTCATGTACAGAATTTCTGATTTTGGTGAGATTATTCATATGTACCAGAGGGGATAATTTGGCCCTGAAATAAATATGCTAATGTATAATAATAAATATATTAATTCATTATGTGAAATAGAATCTGTTTAGCTCATAATGCTACAAAGTCTGTTTAGCCAAAAAAAAAAAAAAAGAGAGAGAGCAATGCAAATTTTCTCCCTTGAGCAAGCAAATATCCTTCTGAATATATACAGGAAATAATTTGGCAGTTAATTTATATTTAAAAACAATCATGCATCTTTTTGCCATATTTTTATGTAGCATCAGACTTCTGGGAAAATATTACTCAACACATTGGTCTTTGCTTGCTGCATGTCAACACTGCAGTTATTTAAACTGCAAACAGATGAAAGGATTTAAAGAAGTTGGTATTGTGAGGCAAACATTTACTTAGTGTCTCAGACTAAAAAGTAGTTCTATCTGTGGGGTTTTTAAACTGTTTCTCAGTTTTATAGTAGCCCATTAAAATATGCCTGTGTAGACCAAGCTAATAGCATGTCTTAAAATGTAATTTTTATTTCAGTAAAGCTCATTGGAAATGGAAGTCTTTCCCTGGAAACATTAGTAAAAATTATTTTGATAGTGGGAGAATTTATCTATCAGATGTGGCTTTGCAAAAGTGGCACGTGAACAAACTTTATCAAAGAAAAAGAGTTGCTTGTGAAATAATTTTTCAAAACCTTTAATTATTATCACAAATCTCAACAAAAAGTTCAGTTAATGCTAGAAAATAGAAAATACTAAGAGAAACTCATTAGGTGATTGATCTGAAATACCCAAAAGAATGAATCCAGAACTTTGTAACCAGAACTAACTTTTTAAGTGTATTGATACTAATCATTTAACAGTATTTGAGGAAAAGCTTTTCTCTTAACTTTTCTAAAATTGTACAGTTGCAAACGTTTTGTTGTGATGCAAAATACCATGCTGGACTATCTTTCAGATAGGCCATTTTTTGTTCTCTTAGTGTGTATAAAGTGCGGATGTGAGCAGTGAATGGAGCAGTTAAAGGCAAAATAAATAGAATATGCAATTGGGGTATGCTAGATAGGACTTTTGGAGTTAAATACAGTATTGTATAGATAGACATTTGTTTTGACAAGGTAGATGCATGCACTGAAGAGTAAGATTAATGTTTTGGAGTAATGCAGCGCTTTCGCAATTCCTATGAAACCCCCAGGTTCGCCACCCCCCCCAGCAAAGGTTTCTTCGGAGCCCCCTCAAGTTACTGCTAACTCAGTACCTGCTGTGCCACAGTTGCCCAGTTCTGATGCCTTTGCAGCCGTAGCTCAGTTGTTTCAAACAACGCAAGGACAACAGGTAACCTGTTTATGTTTGGTTCACTTCAAACTTCAGTTTTCTAACTTCAGATCTTAAAAGGGGGGACAGAGAATGATGGAAGTGTTATCCTTGATTTGAACCAAAACAAAAAAGCCTCCTTAAGGTCTTCGGTGGAAAACTTGTAAGAGCTAAAGTCAGTATTTCAATGACTAGTGACCCTTCTATCCAGTAGTTATGATATTTGAGGAAAATTCTGTTCTGTTTTCCTAAATAATTTGTTCTGAACTGATGCAGTTACAGAATTTCAAGAACAGGCAGACTATATCAAACAAAATGTTGAATTGTTCAGTCCACTTAAACATTTGCAGTGTTGAAAGACCTGAATACTGAAATCTTGGGATCTGCTGAATTTTGCCACTGAATTACTTAAAAAAATGACTTGTGGTCTTGCTGTAAGTTCTCTGTAGTTCCATCAGGTCGTTGGTGTTCATCCTGTGTCATAGTCTGGTTTGATGTAAAATTTGTATCCTACAACTCTTCCAATTTATATAAGAATATATACTTAATACTGTGTATGGTTTTTATAGCTTCAGCAAATTCTTCAGACCTTTCAACAGCCTCAAAAACCCCAGTCACCGGTCATAGATAACACTGTGATGGCTCAGGTTCAAGCTATTACTGCTCAGTTGAAAACTACAGCAACACAACCACCAGAACAAAAAGCTGCTTTCCCACCACCTGAGCAAAAAACATCATTTGATAAAGTAAGTCTTCATTTTTCTTTTGTGTTTTAACTTTTTCAGTTCAGCAAAAGACTGATGGATGCATCAATGTCCTTAATTTGTTAGGAGAAAAATTGTTCAAATTTTCTTTCTTCCCTTTCCATTTGGACGTTGGCTTCCTGTTTTTATAGTCTTTGCCTTTTCTGAACCTGAATAAACTGGTTTTGGACAGTTTCTGAGTCTGTTAGAAAACAGGGTTGGTTGGTTTGGTCTTTAATTCCAGAGCTGTTGGATATATAGTAAGACTTTGATAATAAGGATATTTTGGTGCCCACTTATTTAGGATACAGAAAAAATAGTTGGCTCTCTATAATTTCTTTCAGAAGCTGCTAGATCGGTTTGACTATGACGATGAACCTGAAGCAGTGGAAGATTCAAAGAAAGAAGATTCAGCTCCTTCTCCTTCAGTTTCTCAGCCAGCTTTGTAAGTTTTGTATCATCATAAAATTAACAAATCTTTGTTCTAAAAAATCTTTAGGTTAGAAGGCTGAATAAAATGCCAAGTTACTTCAGTGCTTAACTGTTACAGTCCAAAGTTAAAACATTAACAACTTTTGGGGGAGGCGTTTTCTTTTGTCTTTGGTGATCTGGTGTAGTTTTGGTATGTTGCATGTGTTCTGTAGAGAAAAGCTCAGCTCTGATTTCAGGATGAGTTCCATGGTTTTGCAGCTGAGTGTGTCAGGGCATTGCTAGTAATCAGCTGGATTGCTTTTCTGGCTGGCGAAAAGATGCTATTCCAAACAATATGGTAGTTTTAACTATTAAAGGAAATTAAAATTGGCTTTGCAGCTTTACATTTTCAAATGATAAATACCCACACAAACTAACTCAGACTCCTGTTTCCCTTTTGATATGCATTATGATAAAGTCTTAAATTACATGATCACATACTAGTTTTTTCCACAGGACCTCTCTCTCATTCAGTGCACAGGCTGGATGGTGCTCAATACCTGGGTTAGTCAATATTTCTTTTTTCCCCTGCTTCAGTATGTAGCCCCATGTCTTACTTTCTGTATATGCCATCCAAACCCTGCTTTCAAAAATAGATTCACTAACTTTGTCATTAGCTTTCTTACTGTGTTTATCACCTTGAGCACTTGAGTGTTCCACAAGTATTAGTTAATTAAAATGCTTTTGAAGTAAATTGGTAGTACTTTCCCTGTAATACAGATGGAACTCTGGAGTACAGAGATGAGGTAGGTCAAGCATAAGTATTGCTTGTGCATGCCCAGCTATAGAGATCATGGGACTTGGCTTTTTAGCATGTTTATGTTCTTGTTCGTAGCACTCCAAAGCCTCTGTCCTTATTATCTTATAGTTGTGTAAGATGATTCTGAAGAGTAGTCTCATTTTGGGCATAAAAGAATCAGTAATACTCTATATGAAAAAAATGATCTTTCCAGAATAATCCAGGAATTGTGTGGCACTTGTGTCTTAAAAATACTACAAAGTTCCATTTCACATCACCATGAAATTACTTTATCTTCCTGAAATCCTATTCAGGTTCTTACACAAACTGCAATTTGTAAACAGGACCTGTTAACTGCACAGACCTCGTTAATTCCCTGAGCACTGTCCATTCTGTGTGTTGAATCAGGAAGTGAATGGCATTACCATAATCCTTGCGTGATATACATGTCCCTTTCTGCTCTGCCCTAAATTCCTCCCATACTAGAGGGGTTTTTTTTCCAGCAAAAGTGTGGCCAATTTATTTTCCTTGAGGAAAAGGCTTACTTCTGTTGTTCCAAAAAGAGGAACTGGAGGGGAAGAAAGTTGGCCTAAGGCAGTCAACTTTCATGAAAAATTTCCATAGACTGATGTCCTTAGCAAGATCATATAAGTAGAGAGGGAAGAGAGGCTTAAACCCTTATGTAACATACATTTCTTTAAATGTTGAAGGACTACTCTTACAGTGAAGAAAAAATGAGGAAGCCACTCTTTCTTCTTTTTTGTTTTCACAAAGAGAAGAGAATTAATAGGATCGTAATAAAGATAATTTTTTCTGTCTAAATTTGAAGCAAGTATGTGCAAATGTACATAGAAGTATGTAAAACAAAGGCAAAAAAATCTGTGTATCTACTGTCTTGTCTCACCAAAATATTACTGGTTTTAGTGGATTTCCAGGAGAAGGTATGCAACAGCCAGTATTTCCTCAAATCCCAAATATGGATCCCTTTCAGCAGCGAATGATGGGAATACAACAGGATCCAATGCGTCACCAGGTAACTGCGGGGTTTTCTCTTGTCCCTCCATTGTGTTATGTTTTCTGTCTTTTGTTGTCTTCTTTGGTGCAGATGTAAATGGTGTTCCTGTTAGTGGAGGGTGAATATGACCTAGCTGTCCAGCTTTCCAAGAAATGTATTTTTGTGCTCTATTCTAACTATTATACTTTAGCAAACTGGAAAGCTGCTTGCCCTCCCCCTCCCCCAAACTGAACGTTTTTGTGCTTTTTCTTCCCTAAAGGTTCCGCTTCCTCCTAATGGGCAAATGCCAGGTTTTGGTCTCCTTCCTACCCCTCAGTTTCCCCCCATGGCTCAGCCTGTGATTCCACCAACAGCACCTGTGCAGCAAACTTTTCAGTCTCCTTTTCCAGTACAGGGTGAATCACACATACAAAAACCACATCAGCAGGTAAGGGCCCCTTACAGTAAACAGGCTAACTTCAGTACTCTTAATACATGTCTTTCTCAAATGTGTATAGTTTGCTCAGAAGAGGAAACTTCATGGTAACTATGGACAGAGATGGCTGTGGGGGTAGCTCATGTGAGACCAAGTTAGATAGCTGCAGTATTGTATGATAAGCCTGGTATTTCAGAAGTCTAGCAAAACAGCATATGTATGCTTCATGCCTCCTTTTGTGAAAGACCTTGGATTGCATTTTGTCCTTCCACTTCTCACTTTCCCTCATCCTCCTTTTTCTGTCCCCATCATGCTTCAGGAATATTTTGTTTCATGGATTTCTAACAATGCAATCTTATTCTGAAAACAAAAAAAAACACTACCTGGAAGAGTTAATTTTAAAGGTCCTGATACATAGCTAATATGGACTCAGAAGTCTGTAAAAAAAAAATAAAATAAAAAAAAAATTCCAAGTGTACGTAAATACTTCTCTCTTGTTCCTAAGATTTTGGAGGATATTGTTCCTTTGGTAACTGGCCAGTGTTAAGAAGAAATGAAAAAGCAAGTCTCATTATGAGACTGTATTAAAAAAAAAAAAAAGTAGTTTAATATATTTGCCTCTCTTGTTCCAAGAAAAGGAAATCCTAAAATGGGTAATAGATATGTGGTACTACCAAGCTGTCTTTATGTGGTGACCTGTGATGGCACAGGTTCTAGAAATAAGTTCCTGCTTTCCACTTGGAATAAAGGGATGATTCTCAAGAGTATCTTTGTCACTCATTTTTTAGTTTTGAATTCTGTGGAATCGCTACATTCTGAGGGATTCCTTGTTTGAATGTTCTTTTCCAGGGTCACATCATGAAGACTAAATTTAGGCAGGACACAGTATGTTCTGGAGTGGGAAGCTCTAGAGGATTTAGGATAGGAAGGAAGAGCTGTTTTGAATGTAGTGGTTGGGATTTTTTTTATCTTTTAAACAAGCAGGTTCTTGCATTTTTTTGTATTGTTTTGATGACTCACCACTTCATTCTTCAAATTTATTGTATTGTGATTTGCTTATATATATATGCTTTTATATAAGTAGTTTCTTTATCAGCTTGGAGAAAAGCTTCCTAGTAGGACTTACTTTGCCTGTGATTTTGACGACAGAGCAAGATGCAGTGACTGACTTTAAGGAATATAATCATATTCTGTGGAGATGTACTCAGTGCTGAAATTAACTAAAATATTGAAAATGAGTAATTTGCAAATTGAAAACGAGAACTTTGTGTAAATTATTTTTGTTGGTTTTGCAGTGGTTGTTTTAACTTAATTTAATACTGGACTGTTTCCCTATTAGTGATTACAAAGTGGTGAAGCTTCTGAGGAAAGTTGCATTATGTTTTAATTTAACATGTAATATTCAATATAATTTTAATATTGTTGCGTAATTCAGTTTAGGCATGAAATGAAATAATATGCTCGTGCTACTCACCAGTAACACTAGTCAACTTTAATATTTTAGGATATGGAGGTGGAACAGCCACCTATTCAGGAGGGAAAACGACATGTTTCTGACAACAGAAAGTCAAGATCTAGATCTGCATCAAGGTAAATGAATGAAAGCTCTTAAAGTGAGGGTACATAGTGTAGCAAGTGTTGGGTTTTAGCATAAGGAACTTAAGTGTTATTTACAAAATCAAAGACTTGAAAATGTTTTACTAATTCTGCATGAGTACTGAGGAGAGTTATGCTGATTATCTGGAGCTCAGAGAATCTGCTGCTGGGCTGCCAAATATACTACAGGACTGGTAACTTCTAACTAAGATGACACTAAATAACTGAGAGGTGAGCTGACACCTTAAACTATTGGTGGAGCTCATTTTCAATGTCTTAGGATATATAGTCCTGTTACCTGTATTTTGAATTGGCTTCTTGGGTGCCCTGCTCAGCATACTTCCTTTGAGGCTGTTTCTTGGAAATGCTCAGTTGTGCTGTACAAGTTTGGTTCTGTGACTAAAAGCCAAAAGACACATTTAGCAAAAGAGTCCATTTCAATTTAATCTGATGATTAATTACAAGAAATTAATTTCTGTGTTGTATTATCTGTATGGACAAGACTACTGAAATTTCTTAGTAAAGTCAGAACTCTCAAGGGCTTGATTTGAATACCTCTTCTAGAAGAGAGAAAATCTCTTCCCTCTTAGGCCAGTTGTGTACAAACTCAGCTAAATGTTGTATGTGCTTCAGTGCAGTGGTAATGAGAAACAGGTTAGTGGCTCATAAGACTTATGACTCTCTGAAAATCATCTACCTTCTAAGGAAAATTGTGTATCTATACAGTTTTGTTTTATTGGTAGAGAGGGACTTCCATGCCTGCCCAATAATAAGTAAATTTTAGGGAAGCAGAGTATGATAGTTTAATTTTGTCTATGCTCTAAAGACACATCTTATGAAGAAATTTGTGATCCAGGGTACTATGGGACTTTGCCTGTCACAGAGACAGTATTCCAGAGTCCCAGCTGACCTAACCAATCTGGCTGCAGTATTAAAGCAAAGCTGTCTACTTCGTTATGAGACTTGTTTGCCAAGTTTCATGTGACTCGGCAAAAATAAGCTGAGCAACCATATAAACAAATGTGGATGTCAGCTGAGTGGCTATGGTATGATATAAAGATCAATACCCTGGAAATTAATTGCATCCAGAGACCACAAACATGCCAATAATAGTGAAATAATATACCAAACCTATTAGTTTTCAACAGAAAGAGTATTTTACATTGAAATACACTGTGTAAAAAACAAAACAAAACATAAAAACCCCAAACCACACCCCCCCCATAACAAACAACAACAAAACAACAAAAACCAAACCCAAACAAACGAAAACCACAAAAAAACCCCACCAAAACAAAACCTATCAGAATAGCTTTGCAATTAGAATTTAGAAGTGTGAGTTTGAATTCAAAGGATCCTTTGCAGTTCACAAAGCAAAAGACTGTGGTGCTGTGCTGATTGTGTTGCTGTCCCACAAAAAGATGAAATACCAGTATTCTTATTGCTGAAACTGGACAAAACATAAAATAACAAGTCCAGCAATGCATGTTAGTTACAAATATCTGCTTCAGCTATTTGGATACTTACAGGAGCTTTTGGGAAAAACAGACTTAGATACGGTTTTGCTTGGTAATTAAGTCTTTGTGTTCTTTACTAGAAGAAACCCCAGGTTTGAGTAAGTCTAATGAAGCTCCATCATCATCTGAGTGGTTGAAAGGAAAGATACAGTTAGCTTCCTACAAGTCTTTGCTTATTAATGTCTGATGAAATGGAATTGTAGGCAATGTACTTCATCTGCCTGAAGCACTGACATAGATGTTTGTTAATATTTCCTCCCCATGAAAGCTTTATGAATCCCTTCTGAAACATTTATATTTCTGCTTTTCTGAAGTATTAGTCCATTTTCTTAGAAACTGCCAGAAAACAAATACTAAGTAAATTACACGTTTTTTGACTGAACTCTTGCTGGTTATTTAAATAGATAGATAACTGAAATAGTTACCTATCTTTCAATGTCTGGGTCAGAAAGAATGAACATAAATGGTTGTTGGTTTAAACTAGGTCACCTAAAAGGAGACGTTCAAGATCTGGCTCCCGATCTCGAAGGTCACGTCACCGTCGATCTCGATCTCGGTCCAGGGATAGACGCAGACACTCTCCTAAGTCTCGGTCGCAAGAGAGACGTGAACGTGAGAGGGAGAGAGAGCGCAGGTCAAAAGGCCTCCCTCAGATCAAGTCAGAAACTGTTAGTGGTAAGTTTTTTTCTTTATCATTGATGTAACTGCAAATTCTTGTAATACCACTTTTTACATGCTCAGCATATTCCCTATTCATGTATGGATTTTTTTAATGTTTTGTTTTTGTCTACGCCCAGTATTTAATGAATTTTAGAATTCTGTGTAGCTGAAGATACTACAGTAGTTACTATGCCTGTGTAAAGTGCAATACTAAGATGACATACAGGCATTTTAGAAAAGCTGTAAATGTCAAAGAAAGAGACTTCTTGTATCTATTAGACTTTTTTTTTTTTAATTTAATGTTGACAATTCCACTTCAGTATATGATATCTGCTCAGAATTTCACAGAAGACAACTTTTAATCTAATGTGTGGTTGTTTATTTTTAATTTTTTTGTTCCTTTTTCTTGGGTTTAATGCTATTGATGTGGGTTCCACAACTCATCCAAATGCAATAAAAGTAAACACTACTGTGATTTATTTTTTGAACTGTTGTAAAGCTGGTAAGAATTAAATTCACCACACAGCCCTGTACTTCCTTGAGTCATAGCAGACAATTTGACATTTTTGGAATATCTCCAAGTCAGAAGTATTTTGCCTATAAAATGAGTAAAGAAAAAGCTGAAACACCATGCTTTTCTTTTCCTTCCTTTGACACATGTAAGGTAAAGCAGATTGAGCAACAAGAAGTTGAGCACATTATTAGGATTTTTCTAACAATTCAGTGTCGTGTGTTTCTCGAACCCAGAGGGAAGTTTTGACCTGAAAAACACAGAGGCTAATGTTGAGATTTGTGAAAGAATCCTGTCTTTGTCCCTGTTTATAGACAAAATTTAGTAGTTGTCTTTTGAATGTTCCTAGGGAGTGTGGAATCTTCTCTGGAGTCATCAACTAAAATGAGAACATTCTTTTTTGCATAAGAGGGACAAACATTAGAGTTTTAATTGACAAAACCTTGTGAATGACAATACCATTAGTTTAAAAGGACTGTAAAGATTCACTAGCTGTTCGTTAAAAGCTCACTGGCGGTGGTGTAAGATATGCTTTTGCCAACATCTCTCCCAGATTCTGTCACGTAATGCTTTTTACGTTTTCAGTCTCATAGCACTTAGTAGGGAAACTTAGATGAGTGTTAAATGTTGCTATAGTAGTCTTCGGGAAAGGTGATACTTTGAACTCATCTTGTGTTTTATTACCTTGAAGCATGAAGTGAGAGAAGCATGGTGCTTACTCTTTCCTGAAAGAAAAAGCTTGTGTCAATAACTTTGCATTTAACTGTAGAAAGAAATGGCATTGAATAGGTCACTAAGGTTAAAAGTTTGCTTGCTCATTCTCATTGAATTGTCATCACATTCTGATGGAAAGTTGCTAGCAGTGGGTGTATCGCCATAAACAATCTAATTATCATCTTGCCAGTAAGTACCAGAACTTGCAGTGGTGGCCCATAGCTTGGATTTCATACTAAGAAGAGTGAGTTACCTTGTGAAATATCCACTGTATGTGTTGGGAGCATTGTTAGCAGCAAAGCATATTTTTCCTTTTTATGGTTTGCAGAGCTCACAAGCATCAGAACTTGCAGGTCACTTCAATATTAGTTAACAGAAGAGCTTAGTAGTTGAGTGCATTGTAGCAGTGTTTCTGATGTAGTTGCTGGGGTTTATTGTTAACACAGGTCCAGGCAAGGCAAAGGAGGTTTCTGTCAAATGCTCTTAAAAGCCTATCTATATACTAATATTAGCTGACTTGATTTGAATAACTGACTCTTTAAAAATTACTCTTCACCTTCTGGCTTGTAAAATGTGTATTTCTGAGTGCTCTTACAGTCTGTGTTAACTTTTTGATTGTAGTTTGTAGTACTACACTTTGGGTAGGACAACTTGACAAAAGGACAACTCAGCAGGATGTTGGAAGCCTTTTGGAGGAGTTTGGCCCAATTGAATCAATAAATGTAAGTATAAATGGTGCAGTGTGAGCTATTTTGATATGCCTTGGTAACAAAAAGTCTTTTCAGACTTTTTAGACAGCTTTATTTTTGATACATTCAGAAGAGTCAAGAGCTCTTCTTTCCTGTATGGTTGTGATTTTTTTAACAAATAAACTCAATTCATCTGGCTGCTTTGTAGAAAAACAAGAAGGTGGTTACTTTAGTTTCTTGCCATTTAGAAATGCTTTTGGAGGTAATGCAGAAGATTATCCCATTTTCATTAAAAAAAATCATTCTCTGGGGAGAAGTGAATAACAAAGGACTATTGAAGAGATGGATGCAGAAATACATAGTGTTACTGAGTTCTTTGCTTCATTTTGTTTGATTCTAGAAATGTGGACTCTCAGCTGGTGTTCTTGTTTCTTTTGCTTGTTTTTCTTCTAACTTATTTTAAGTCATAAACACGGAGAACTATTGTTATGCTTTGCTGTATTTAAGAATATTTTAATATTTAGATTATAACTGTTCTGTTAGCTATGAAATTTCATTTAAACAAAGAAAAAGAAGTGACTAATTTTCTTTCTATTCCCAAATTTTGTAAAATAGCATAGCAGGTTTTTTTTCTGAATTGCATTACGAATAATAAAAAATATTATCAAAATGAATGTGAAGGTACAGCTGGCAGTTTGTGGTATATGGAATGAAATGGGATATTAAGAGTTTCTTGTTTCTTCCAACGAAGTAACTAATTGCCAGACAACAGCATTTACATGAGCACTACCGTTTAACAATTTTAGAGGATTAAATATGCAGCAGTCGTCCATATTCTCACACAGAGAGAGTTTAAAACTTTCCCCATAAGAAGTTGCTTTTAATTTACTAGAACTTTGTATTTCCAGAAGATACTGTCTATCTTAGCCTCTTAAACTAACATTGTCTTTCACACTTGCATGGTCCTTTTTGAAACACCTGCTGATGTTCCAGTTTACTGTAATTGAACATTTGTATGTTGTTTGTTATTTTGTTAATGTGCTAGTAAGCTGGTTTTTTGGGTTTTTTTGTTTTTTTTTTTTTAATATAAACAGATGATACCACCTAGAGGATGTGCCTATATTGTAATGGTTCACAGACAAGATGCCTACCGTGCCCTACAAAAACTGAGCCGAGGAAACTTCAAAGTTAATCAGAAATCTATAAAGGTACTTCTTGGAAATTGTCAAGCTACTATAAAGTTACTGTAATTACTCTAACCCTTTTTTATCTATTCTAGACTTTGGGTTATTTTAGACTTATATTTTCTTATTATGGTGTTCTATAAATTTATGTGACTGGACCATTTTTTTCTTGCTAAGTGTTTTTCCTGTTCTGTAATGTGACTAGCAGAAATTGTATCAGTTTTCTTGGAAGATTGCCAATAATTGTTTAACCAACAAAAATGGTGCCTTTTAGGCATTATAGTGGACTGTGTGTTTTCCTTGTTGCTGGTTATTTGTCTTATAACTGAGTTTAATTATATATGATAATCCTAGAAAGAGTACTAATAAATAAGGAAGAATGCATTCATTAATAAAGAACTTTTTCATAGAACATCATATTACAGTGTGATGTTGCCCTCTGAAGGGAGAGAGAATTAATCTTTGTGACTGGGGGACATTTTAAGAAACTATACATTTTTTACAAATTGTGTGCTAGAGTCAAGATAAGAAATAACAACTAAGCTTTTAAAAACACTCTTATTTCAGAGTTGTGTAACCCGTTTTTTTCCTGCTGTTTCAATTAGTCTATTATTTTTGCTTTTTAGCATCAAATGGTAGTGCTGTTTTATGAGAAGTAAATATTAAATCCATTACAGTGGAAACATTCTACTGACTGCATGTGTTTTTCTTCCCCCAAAGATTGCATGGGCTTTAAATAAAGGAATAAAGCCAGATTACAAGCAGTATTGGGATGTAGAATTAGGTGTTACTTATATACCATGGGACAAAGTAAAACCCGAAGATCTCGAAAGCTTCTGTGAAGGAGGAATGTTGGACAATGAAACTCTTTGTCCAGGTAAAGTATTGTTATGTCTTTAAGCGCTTTGAAAAAAAAATTGTCCTTTGTGCTGGTGTACTGAAACTGGTGTGGCTGACTTCAGTCACTCTGAAGTGCATGTAAAATCCTTGAGATGGCTAAGAAGTACAGCATGTGTAACCCATAGATTGGAGAGAGTTTGTAAGCAGTTAATGACAGGCTGTTATCAGGAGTTGGGCTGCTTTGTTAAGGAGACTGGGTTAAAAATGCATATGGATACCAGGTGACCTGTCAGCTGTGCTGGTGTTTGCTGTTGATGGTAATGCACAGTGCAAGCACATGTTGTGCTTGCTAGTCCCAGAGCCAGGTGGGTCCCCTCTCCCCTGGTTTCTGCAAGGCACCCCAAGCAAAGGAGCCTGCCTTTGGAGTACTTGTGTAGCAGCTGAACTGATGGCAGCTTTATAAAAAGTGCCCAGAGTTTTCACACTTGCTAAAGGAACTGAAAATGTCACAAGTCTTGTATTCATAGGGACCTAATAGAAATCTTGTTACTTTGTATGTAAGTGGTGAAAATATCAGGCTTCTATGGGTGTATTAAGAAAATGACACCTGTTATAGTCAGCTTCAAATCAATTACAGCCTTCAAATCAATATAGAGTTGCTAGTGTGATGGCTGTTATGATTTTAAAGTAATAAATAAATGCAGTACTTAAAATTGAAACTTGCTTAAGTTCCTTGGGTTGGTACTGCAGACTGCTATGTTGGTTTTAACCATTGTTCAAAGTGTGCTGTCAGGTTATTTCAGGGTTTTGTCATTCTGTTCAATTTGTCCTAATTAAGTGGTGTTTATTCTAAACAGTAGAATCTCTTAATGGTAAATACACGAAAATAAGTTGAGTGTGTATTATAAACGTAAGTCTCACTAATGATAAATATAATCTCAGTGTTTTCCAGTCTCCTCAATGATTTTGTTTTTCCCCATCATGCCTCTTCACTGATCCCTTTTTTCTGCTTTGCTGTCTTCTATGAGGAAGTTATGACAAACAATGGAAGCCATATTTAGTCTGTAAAATGAGTTTTAAGTGATATTTGAGGTTTATTTTGTTTTGTTGTGATTCTTTATTGTTGTGTTCTCCTTGTTCAAGACTTGAAAATACTGTTTTTTTCAGAAAAGATTTCTCAAATTAGGGAAAAAGGTGCTTACTTTCTTGCTTGAGAGCAATGGAAAGAATCTCTTGAAAGCTTATCCCGAAACAGCCCTACTCATTTTGTTGCAGATAATGTGTTTCAGAGTCCTGGGTGTATATAAATGGTGTCAGTGCAAAGAATTGATAAGTGACTAATGAAAGGAATAAATTTACTTGCAATGTTTCAGTGATTTGCAGTACTGCTCTGTACTGTAACTTGGAATTTTTGTTGTCAGAAATACATTTAAATGCTTCTTATCTCTTCTTATCTGAGTATGTTCAATTACATCATTTTTATAAACATCACAAAGCATGGTCATTCTGTACTTGACTACTTGTCTGCTTCTCCTGAGCTGATACATTTATGCTTGTGTGTTGTTTTTTTTGTTTGTTTGTCCAGAGTGGAAGGGAATTCCCAAGAAGTCTGAAAATGAAGTAGCTCAAAATGGAGGTGCAGAAGCTACACATAATGAACCAGTGTCACCTATACCTAAAGCTTTACCTGTTCCAATTCCCGTTCCCATGCCTGCACCAATAACAGTACCTCCTCCACAGGTGAGAGTTGCTTCTTATTTGCTCACTGGATTTCTAAACAAAAGCTTAGTTTAATAATTCAGTATGGCAATATGTAAGTTAGAGAGGTAGGAAATAAAGGGACTGGTAACTAGTTGATTGTGTGTGTTCATCATACTGTCCCTGGTTAAAAATGCTCTTGTTAGCAGACTGGCTATGCTGTCTATTTATGAAGATAACTTTCCTGTGCCATAAATCAAGTGTGCACCTGAAATCCATTATTTGAACTTCTTCATGTAAAATGAAGTCTTAAACAGTAACATTCCTTCTCTGCTAAGTCTCAGTGGCAGTGGAAGACTTGGGAGAAAATGAACCTGTTAGGGTTTGAAGCATGTTTTGTGCCCAGCCCGAGCAGAGCATCTGTTTTGATTTCCCTGAAAAGGGATGTAGTTTGCATGTACCAGAACAGTCCTGGGAACTGAGTCAGCAGGTGGTTAGTGGGAATGGTGGAGGATTTGCTCCAAAACCTTGTTGCTGCTCTAAAGCTAATGCAGATAGAGCATATGTGTCTGCCAGATCTTTATTTGAAGTATTGTAGAACTGTAATTCTGGTACTTGTTCTCTGTCTTGGATAAATTATTGCAGTAGATTCTTTTTATTAATGGACTGAGCTGCATTCTCTCGGTTTTATCATCACTTTGGGGTTTTTTTTCTGTTTTCCTAATTAATTTTCCTCATTGTTGGCTTAAATAAGCTATAGACCTAAAATACGCACATTACTTTCCTGTTACTTTATATTGTGTATAGTCTCTTTGAATAGCCTTTTGGAATCTAATATAAAAAAAAATCATACTATTCCTTTCTTGTTATAGTGGTTCTTTAGTCACAGCTGATGTTGTATGTTCATTTGCTAAAAGCACACTCTGAAACTTTATGAAAAGTTGGAGTATAATAATTAATCCCTCCAGTGTTTTAAAATCTATTTCTTTTAGCTTTACTTACTGACAGATGCATTGCTACTTTTATAGTAATAATTTCTTTCTTGTCACTGTTAAAATAGTAGTATACCTCCTCCCAAATGGAGGAAATGTGAACACATTAAAGTATGAATTATGAGCTACAGTATGTCAGACACTCAGAAAAGATCAAGAACACAAATTATTTGAAGGCATATAATTGAGCCAGTTTTTGATTTGAGGATGTAGTATGTTGAGTTTTGTGTTGTTTTGACACAGAATCCCTGAAATTATAAATTAATAAATGAACATTTAAGTAAAATTTCTAATTTCAGAGAGATTTAGTAGCCATTAATTGTATTACATAGTAGTGATTTCATTTATTTTTCTTAAATTCATGACGAAAAATAAAGTGTAAGTTAACAGTTTCAAAGTATGTTGAGTGTGCAGGTTGCTTGTCTCAGCTTCATCAGCTTTTTTTTTTTTTTTTTTTTAACTGTGACAAAGAAACTTGTGTCTTCACAAATTCAGGACAAGTACAGAGTTTAGTCTTCATCTTTGATTTCACTATGAACTTTTTATTATAATGTCTTATACTTGACCAATTCATTTGTCTTCCCTGGCCATAAAATTACAACAGTTTAATAATTTGTAAAGAGCTCTTAGAAATTAAGTTTAACTGTGATGTTGGCAGTGTTAGCAGTAAAAGTAACATGTTTCGTAGTACGCAAATATGACTTAATACCTAAAGGAAAAAGCTCATTATAGTCCACTTTAATTACCTTTGTAAAGTACCACTGCATGTGAATTAGCTGATGTCTTTTTGTCCTTCAGTACAAGCAGAACTGCTTTCATTTCTATTTGGCTTCAGTGTGGGGAGGTTTTTAGGACTGCTGGGCAAGCTGCTGATGCTGTCCAACCTGGAATGGGCATCAGTATAGTGATACCAGGTTGCTCAATCCATCCATCTGACTGTTCCCCAACTAGCCACAGAAAGCACTCTACCTATGACTTGTGAAAGCACCCTACCCTTGACTGGTGAAGCAGGTTTGATGAGTGTGTTTATGTCAGAACAGACTTTATGCGTTGCCCTGATTCAGGCTGCAGTGATCAAGTATAGGGCTGTCTGACAGATAACCCCAAACAGCACTGGCTGCGTGATTCCCGTAGCTTACTCTCTCTTTTCTCACTAGTTGACCTTCTTTTGTGTTGTACTTTCTCCTCCCTTTCTCCACTCTAATCTCCTCCCAAGTTAACATCTCTCCCCTAATTATTTTTTTCTACATTGGTCCCAGATTTGATATTTATGATATGATTGCCTAAGTAATACTGTCTTTGTATGGTATTCCTGGACATGGTTACTTATGAACTGTTGGCATCACAAAGGAAGGTCCTATCCACCTCCCTCACCTATTAAGATGCCCAGTGCTGCTTTCTGGTGATCTGTGGAATTTGGGGTAGTCGATGAAGCACTCTGTTAATCACCTGCAAAATCCAGCCATCCCCGTGCCATTATCTGTAACTTGTCAGTTTCTCACATTGTTATTTTTCATGTGTGGCGGTTTCTCATGTTGTGTCCAGTAGCTTCTCATGCCCTTAATGCCTTTTCTCGTGAAGCTTAACTTCAGGCCAGGCCCTAGTCATCAGCTTTGTGGTGTGCCCACAGCCCTAACAATCCCATGTTGAAAGGTAGGATGAGGAGCTGTACCACTCTTGTCTGGTAGAGCCTGAATGGGCCTTCTGTGCTACCCTCTGGACACATAGGGATGGAGCTCTGCTCTACTGGACGTGACCTGTGAGCAGTGTAAGACTGACCTCCTGTGATTGCCAGGATCACCTTGACCCATGAAACTCTATGTAGTCTGGCACTTAAAACTGTTAATGTCCTAAGGACATTAAATGTCTTGCATATGTAAGCAGGTTCTTTGGCTTCAGTAGCTCACACAGCATCTTCTCAGCTGTGGGGTCCTGGGTTGTTGGCAAGACAGGTGGAATACTTCTGTTCTGTGGTGCCACTGGAGTGAGTCCTTTTCTTGATGATATATTAAGATCTCTCAGCTGTAGCTATATCTGGTCCCAGTCCTTTGGGTCTGAGTAATCCACTTCAGTGGTCCTCTCTGAGGTAGGTCTGTGTTTATTTTTATGAAGTTATACTGCTATGTCCAAAATCATCTTAAGTCTATTTCTTGGTTATTTAGAGTCAGTTTCAGTTAATAGCACTTCTGATACCACTTGTGTTGTGCATTCATTGACAGGTTTTGTGCAGTTAGTGTTCCATTCTCCTGGCAAAGCTTGGTGTTAGCCTACCAAAACTCCCCTTTTTTATGGTGAAGCGTGGCTCAGACTTTGCCAGGATTATACATTGAAGCCCAGGGAGTTTGCTGTGGCCATCCTTTCTGTAAGTTCACCAGTTCAACCCAAAGTTCCCTTTCTTCATTTAATGGGTTTTCGTCCAGAAACCAGACTCCTTATTGAGTGTGCACCTCCCAAATTTCCTGATGTATTTCTCAATCCCACATGCTCCTCCTCGCTATAACTAGATGTGGGAGTTGTGCATTGGTCCAATATCAATCCTGTACCCTCTCTGTTGAAACTGGCAGACTCTTCCTCCTTTGCAGTTTTCCTGCTGGAGACTCCAGGTGCACTTAAATACATGTACTTATGTGTCTTGGGGCACTGTAGGTAGACTGTGCTTCTTTAGTTCACAGGACCAATGATTCTCCTTCAAATCTCAATCTGGGAGGTATGCAGTAAGAAATAGTTGTACCTGGACACAGGTCAAATCCCAAGACACATTCATTGAGATAGAGCTGACAGTCTGCGTTACACTTACTGAGAGGTTAGTTAGTCCAGTTTCCAATGTTGCTGGTAAAGTACAAGGGTTTTCCAGTATTTGTCTCCACAGTAGCATTTTTGTTACTTTGTTTTATCCAAGTCATTAGCTATTATCCTGAAACTGTTTACCAGTCCTCTGTGTTATCTGTCAATATTTATTAGCCTTTGGTTCCATCTCTTTTAACAAACAGAAAAACTTTATACCTGAGATTTTAAGGTAGATATTGTGACATGACATGCACAGCTTTTTACCACCTTCCTTTTTTCTTTCTGCTTGAAGGAAGGATTTTTAATGTGTTACTTACAGTTATGTATTAGAGGGTTAACTTTTTAGAAAACCTTAAGTACAGCAGTCAAGCTTGGATAATTAGGTATAAATATGTAAATCACCTTCCTTTGATGTTAGTTCTAGCCTGGTTCCTTCATAATTTACTATTCATTATACCTCCTGAAGCCATTGTGTACACATGCTTCATCCACAGCTATCTCAGCTTTTAGCTGCTTGAGGACTGAAGGTGCTGAGCAAGTTTCCCCTCTTTTTGTAAACCTTTCTGCCTTCTCAATACCCCTCCTCAATTCCTTCTGCTATGTACATGCTCTATGCGAATGATTGTTTCACAGAATATGACTGCAGTCAACAGAGCTGTTGCTATGTGTTTGTCAGCTGTTGCTCTTTGAAGGAGTGCCCTGTAAAACAACCAAGATGACCTCCTGAGACTATTAGGTTACTGTGGTTTTGGAGTGCTTTTTCCTAAAGCTTTAGCTATGGTTAATGGAAATACGTCTAGGGTTACTCAGTTAACTCTTCATCTAGGTAGACTTGGACTTACATGGTACTCCTTGCTATGCTTACTTGTGCACTGTTGGCCTTGAAAGGTGTCAGTCCTCAGAAGATGTCCAGTGTTCCTTTCTACTTATCTCTGAAGCTGTTGTTCACATAACACCACCTGCAGAATCCAGCCATCCCTCATGGTGCCGTCTCTATAACTTTTGTCAGCTTCTCTCATGGTTTACTGTCATGTTTGGCAGTTTCTTGTGCCACATCCAGTAGTTTCTCACATTGTGCTCAGTTAGCTTAATTTCAGGACCAGGTCTAATTATCAGGTTATTATAAAACAATATATAACCAATGTAGAACTAAAAATAAAAAATGAGCTGACAAACCAGCCATTGGTAAAGAACTTGGAACAGAAGTTTGAAGTGGTATTAGGTGCTTGGCAGTTTTAGCATCTTGTCCAGGTTTAAGGAGAATGTGTTGCTTACTTTGGTTTAATGCCACTTCTTTCAGTTCTGAGAATAAACCAGTAAAGACTTTTCTTTTTTTACTGTAGAAATGAAAAATGAGTTATGAATGTTATTTCTGTAGTAGTTCTGAGATTTTGATAGTCATGAAGGTCAAGTCAGTTATGATCAAATTGAGTACACAGTTGCATTTAGTGAATCAATTTTAAAAGCAGAGCATATTTTGATTAAACCTTTTTTCCCTCGATTCCCACACATTTAATATAGTTTCTGTAGTAAGCTCATAAATACAAGTCTAAGGACCAACTTAATTTAAAACTGTTTTCATTCAGAGCTTGATAAAAATCAGAATTCTTTAAAAATTAATGAATAAGGAAAGAAATGTTACTCTAATACAATATACAAACTCAGGTAGCACAAAAGAAAAAAGTTTTTCCATTCTCCAGAGTTATGTGCATTATAGTGTATCATGGTGGATGGTAAAATTAATTCCAGCTACTGTGTAAAGGGTATATTTAGATGAGTTACCAGCATGCACAGAATATTTTTAGGACAGAATATTTTTATTTTTTTTTTAAGAACAAAGGCAAACAAGATCAGTATTGATATTTTAGTTGTAGGAGTTCTTTACTAAATTAGATCAGTTACATAAGTCACCTTGTTGCAGAGTAATTCAAGGTAGCTTAAATTTTCTTGGTTTGGTGGACAAAGCACAGAAGACAGTAGTCCACAGCTGAACAACAAATATTCCATTCAGTCTTGAGGTAACACAGCTTTCCCTTTCCTTTTTAGGTTCCACCACATCCCTCAGGTCCTCCTGTGGTTGGTGCACTCCAACCACCTGCTTTCACAGCACCTTTAGGAATCCCACCTCCTGGATTTGCTCCTGGAGTGCCACCACCACCTCCACCTCCATTTTTACGACCTGGTTTCAACCCAATGCATTTACCCCCAGGTATGTTTATCATTTTTTTTGGAATATTACCTTTTTTTTTTTTTTTTTTTTTTTTTAAACCATATAGCAAAGAAAAGCATCTGCCATATAAACTACACAACTATGTTTGTAAAGTGGTACTCAGTGCTAATATATACTTCTTTGTAGGCTTTCTTCCTCCTGGACCACCACCACCTATAACTCCTCCAGTATCTGTTCCTCACACTCCAGCAGTAAACATCCCAAATTGTAAGTGTTTAGATCTTGGGCAAGTGGCAGTAGAAGGAAGGTATCGTGCAAGCAGAAAAGCTGAGGTTTTTGTTTTAATTCATCAATGCATTGTTTCTTAGCTACAGCAACTGGTGTGAATGAAGACACTACAAAAGATTCATCTGTAGGAAATCCCATCCCAACAGTGGTTTCTGGAGCCAGAGGGAATGCTGAAACTACCGATAGTTCCAAAATATATGGGACTGTTCCACCTCCTGTAGCACCCACTAATGTACCTGCTCCTGTCACCCAAGCTATTCCACTTCTTGGTAAGTTCAGTTTTTGTTTGTATTCTTCAGTTTACTGTTCCCTTCGTTTAAAACACGATTTTGATTTTGCTACTGACTTACAGTTTGTGGGGAAGTAAAGCAGATTTGTCCAAACTTGTTGAAATACCTGCCCTTCTGTTGAGTTCTAAATCATTTTTAGAGGTTTGATTTTTGCACAGAAGGAGCAGTAATAATAATAATATTATTATTATTATTATTATTGAAGATTGTTTTCTGAAGAAGCAAAAGGGCTGTAACATTATAAAGTTACAAATTTAGGACAGAAAAGAGTGCTGTCTGCTTTTAACAATTAGAGGCTTATGCCATAAAAAACCCCACAATTTAGGACAAAACATCTGTATGACATATGAACTATGGTTTTGACTCAAGTATTACATGTATAAAATTAAGTTAAAGAGAAACAGTATTTTTTTAGTGTATTTTTTTAAATCTGTGAAAATATGGTATACTTTCTATGTATGAAATAAATTATTTTAATAAAATGGAAAAAAAAAGGCTTTTATTCAGCCCTGCAGTATTATAAGTTTTGAAACCTTTTAAATTGTTACCTTATTTAAATATTACAAAACGATGTTTTGACTAGGAAAACCAAGGAAACACTGGCTACCTTACATAAATTACTTTTCATTATATGATGTGAACTTGGTTAATTTTTTTTAAGAGACTGTATACTGTTTAATATTACAGGGATCTGCTAAATACTTATTTTAGGATGGCCTTTTATAGGTCAGTGTCAAGAATATGCTCAAGAGAGTTGTTTCTACAAATTTTACAAAAATTCTACAAATTTTAATGAGATTATTACATTCCTGGACCACTAAATGAGTGCCTAACAAGTGAATGAAAAAGATAATTTTGGTTTAGTGTGTTTCTGACCAGAACTGTAGCATGTACGCTGAAAAAAACCTAAAGATTTGTCTCTCTGAGAGCTTACTGCTCTATTGGATTTGATGGCTAAATTTTCCAGCCACAATTAGTGATTTTTGGACCCTTCATGTTGGAAACTTAAAGTAAGGCCCTTTTATAAGGCCTTTTTCAAAAAGTGAAGAGCTGCTTCTCTCTGAAAATCAGTCTGCTTTTTAAAGTCTATCAAAGCTCAAAACCAGCAGCTAATTGTTTTAGAGTATCTTGGACACTTGGCAAACAGAAAAGCTTACAGAAAATTCTATGGTGACACCACGGATTGAGAGAATTTTGTAGTGATAAGGATTATTGGGCTATATGTTTGAGGTTCCCACCTCAACGATGAAATTACACTCTTCATAATTGTAATGCAGTATTACCAGGTATTTGACATTTCCTGGTACTTATATTTTGTACAGCATTCCAAGCCTTTGGAATGTATTGTTACTCTGCAGTTTGCTCTACCACTATACACAAAAGAAAAGGTTTTACAAAATTAAGATTCAAGTAAATTATATACCCGTAATAGTTACGTGGGCAGTAGCTTTTTTTATTCTTAGAAATTCAAGGAAACTGAATTTGATAAATTTGAAGATCAAGAACTTGCCTTCATTTTTATTAACTTGCTTACTGAATAGTTGAGGCAGATAAAGTTGTTCATGTGGTCAGTGACTTCTCTCAACAATCAGTCTTGTCAACAAGGGGATAGGAGAGGTTTTTCTTTTTGCATGTGTGAGCTTACAGAATAATCCTGAATCAATAGCTTAGAGATCTTACACATTCACTGGAGTAACAGTATTTTATTTTGAAGAGTGTCTTATTTCAAGAAGTTGTTACTTATGATCAAGGAGTTATATAAAATCCTTTCATCCTGACATTTTGGACTTAAAGGGGGCTGTTTATGATCGGATACAATAAAACTAGGAGAAACAGGGTTTAATATTTTACATGTTTAAAGATAAAATATTAGTATCAGTTGTCTTTGCTTTTAAAACTTTTCAGTAAGTTAACACAAATGAAACTGTCTTCTTTAAACCACTTTGATTCACTTATCAATTGAGCTTAGCCTGGTGTATGAGAGTCCAGGTCTGGTCTCTCCTTAGGCTGGAAGAAAAACATTAAAGAGGTGATGTTTTCCTCTGGTCATGCTGATTTAGATAGCAAAGAAATGTCCCTTGAAGTCTTGCCCTCCCCATTCTCTGAGTTCAAGAGCTGGCCAGGCTGCATCATCATTCTGACCTTTTCATTCTGTGTGTCAAGTTTCACTGCTAGGGAGATCAAAGCATGGGAAATGGGAGTGTGCCAGGGTTTTGCCACGTGTGCAGACACGAGATGCAATCTCCATATGCATCCTGGTCCTGGAGCCCAGAAATACTTGCAGGCTTGACAATTTAAATGTAGCCTTAGTTTCTGACCTACAGTCTTGTACGGGTCAGAGGCAAATGAACTGGACCAAGTAAATGAGTAGGTACAGCATCACTCTCAGTTAGCCACGGGAAAGTGCAGACAAGGGACGTCACATGCTTCAGACTAAAGGACCTCACCACGTTCACAAGTATATGGTTTAGCAATTTGAATAGATGACTGATCGTGTGACTGGTTTCTCACGAAGTCTTCAAACTGCTCATTAAACATTCCCATGATGTGGCTCTGCAAGCTGAGCTAAGAAGGTGGAAGAAAGATTTGTTTGACAGCATCATGAAGTATGTCATGAGGACTCTGCTTGGGGAAGTAGGGATGAAGGGGCTTGAGTAGTGTAACATGAAGAATGAAGAGATGTTCTTCGGATATTTGGGCAGGATAGAAGAACTTAACTTCAGCAGGCTGAATGAAGATTGCTCTGAAGAGACTGTCATAGAAATCTAAATTTAAGCTTGCTTGAGAACACCTTATGTAATCTGTACAAATGCAGGAGCTCTTTTCTAATTTTTGTAACTTCAAAATGAAGCTTATCTATCTGTTCAGATTTTATATGGAAGATATGTTACAAAGTAATTCTGAATTGATTATTGTAAGATTTCGTATGCTTTCTTAGTAATGTAAGTTGCGTTCTGTTTCACCTCCACTAATTTCCTTCCTTACTCCAATGTAATTCTTTCATCACTTCCAACAAAGACATGTTTGTGCTTCAGAGGAGTGATCCCTTGTGGACGTTGTGTCTGAATTTTTTTTGTGCCTATTTCTAAAAACCACTCTCAGGTTGTTCTGATGTAGTTGTATCCTCGATCATATTCGCTGCTGTTATAGCTTCTTGTTCTTAATTTGAACAAGATTATCCAGACTGTAACAGATTTTGTGAGTGTGTGCTCATGTGTCTTTTTTTTTTTTTTAAATGATCTGCAAAGCAGGTATTTTTAGACTCCTTTTACATGTGCATATTGCAGAAAGTGACAGGCTTTTAAATAATTTTTGATTTGCCAACTTGTTCTTAGTGTTGAGCAAATGCTGTACTTCGGACCAGTAATAAACTGCTGTTGCAGATGCTATGTTTTGAATATTCAGATTTTGTGATCTATTATCTTGATTAAATACACCGTATTGCAGTTTGTAGGTTCTGGTCTAGTGCTCTTTTTACCAAATTTCATATAACAATAATTACATATTATCAAAGACTAATTATCCTGTAGTTTTGAATGAACTTGGTACTCATTTCCTGTTAATGCATGCTGAATTCTTACTCTTTCCTCCCTTGCTGCTTTGTTCTTAAATAGCTACATGGTCTGTTTATAATCTGCATTAAATTATAAAAGGCAGACTACAGTCTTCTCTGAGCTCACCAGAATATTACTATGTTATGAAGTGGATACTTCCTTTACAGGAAGGATGAGCTTTTTATTAATATTGGATATGAACGATGATAAACATAATGCATTTCCAGATGTCTTGTGATAGCCCATTTTAAAAGCATAACAAATGCTGTGTGTTTGCTAATAACATCTGACTGTTGCTTTCATAATACTACCGAATGAGAATTCAGAGGTAAGGGAACAATGAACTCTCAAGCACCATTCATGGAATTAAGTTTTGCCTTGATGATTCACTTGACCTGGATCAGTTTAGTGTTACATGTTTTATAAAGCAGGAAATTTAGAAGTCTTAATCTCAGTAACAAACATGGTACACATAACATAGTGTGACTCTTAGATCCTTGTTTAAGCATCTTACATGAATATGAGCAAGCTCCTGCTGGCTTCAGTGATGGACATTGAACTACCCTGAAAAATGTAAGCTGTGAATTGATATTTAGGCTCTTAAATTCAGGCTTCTTTCTTTACAGTCTTGGCCTGGTCTAAAGTATCCTGTATCAGACTCCAGAAAAAGACACAAGGCTTGACAACACTGTCCCTCTCTCAGGAGTTTCCTGGTAGTGTTTAACGTTCTAGTTTTCAGATGCAACATTCCCTGCTGGAGAACAATAGGAGGATTAATGTGACATGCTAAATGTTGCAGGACATCAGCATCAAACTCAAAGTGTAAAGCTTTAGCCCATTCTGCTGGAATCATAAGCTTTTGACTTCTTGTTCTCATACACATTTCCATCAGATTTGCAAAGGAGGTGTATTTGAAGCAGGATCGCTGTGACAGATACAGAGAACACAATTCCTTCCATTGCTTTCTTACAAGTAATTTGGTGGATTATAAGAGACACTGTGATCACTTACTGAGTGGAGTTCAGTTAAAAAAAAAAAATTAGATGCTACAATTCTGTTACCTTTTTTAACACTGGTAATTACCACAAGGGAACATGGGATTTGTCCAGCCAGGAGACAAGACAATCAGAAATGGAATTACAGTGACACAGAAGTTTAGCTTTTTACCTAAGTTACCAACAGTCAGGATGACTCCTGTGACCTCTTTGGATAGAAGATGCTTCTGGACAGCTCTAGCATTTTGGGCTATGTCTTATGAGTAAAGTGAAATTATGAAACTTTTGATACTGTGTGATTGTTCTTGCATCTCTGAAACAACACTTGCGGTTAACGACGGGTTTTGCCAGTGCACTTGGCTCCGCGTTCTTCGTTGTAAACGCTCTTCGCAAGTTCTGAGGATCTTTCGCTGTGCATCACTGGTAACGGTTGCAAAAAAACAAAAAACCCAACAAAACAAACCCAAACAAACAAAAACCCAAACCAAATTGTGAAAGCAATCTATGTTTTTACACATTTGAACAGAATAACAAAGTGTGAGGATTATATTTCCAGTATTGCAAGCCCCGTCCTGTATTAAAGGCGGGGTCCTAGCCAAGTTATGTAGAAGCAGCAGCTGGTGAAAGGGATGGTTGTATTTGGTATCTGTTAAGCAAGAAGACAAGGTTAGCTACTGCAACAAGGCTGGCAGTTATGAACATATGAATGAAATGCAGGCTGGGGCAGATAAATTCCATCGCTCGTCTGCACAGGTATGAGAGAGTCATTAAATTGCTTTATTGTTTCTCTAGGAGCTGTGGTCCTTCTTTTCAAGTGTGACAAACTATTTCAATTTCACATACTGTCTCTCCCTATATAAGACAACAAAAAGGCTTTAAATTTTCCTAGATGTTGCATGGGCAATCTCTACTGCTAATTTTACTGAGCATTTTCAGTAGACCTGGGATGTGCTTCTGGATGGCTCTTTGAGAGTAAACTTTTAACTGGTGCCTGATTTGTCAGCACAGAGAGGAAACTTTAATAGTTGTTTCTGCAGTGACTTCAGCCTCAGAATTTGAGTGGGCTGCTTTAAAATAAATGTGTTCAGCTACCCTGCTAATGCAGTCCAGATGGAAAGAGAATGAACTTCAGATGCCGTTATGCTGCTTCTGTGCATTGTGTAGAAATAAGGCTGAGAGAGTAAATAACTCGCAGTTGTTACATTTAAAACAACTTTTCATCCTTACATCATGTTCATTCTTCTGTAACCTACGTCTGTTCTGCTGCAGTGGAGGAGAAGCATGCGCTTATCCTCTTTGGCTCCTTAGATCTCAGTTACTGTTTTCTGTAGGACAATTTACTTATCAACAAAAATATCCCCAAACCTCAGAATTCAGCAAAACAATATTCTCAGAAGCTATCATTAGCTGTATGACTGTCTTGTCAGATACTTGTACTAAGTCAGGGGAGGATTTTGAACTAGGTGACTTCAGCCCTGGTTGTGAACAGGAGGAAGGGGAGGGCTGTGTATTTTGAAGTTAAAAAGGAGGGGGAAAAAAACAAAACAAAACAAAAAACCACAAAAAGAGAGACAAAAAAACCCCAACAACAACAAAACAACAGAAAAAAATACACCGTGGCTGCTGGAACATTTCTTTCAAAGAGTGACCTATCAAGCCATGTCTTAAAAGTGACTGCTTGGAGGGGAAGGTAAGATGATACTGTGGACTGGAAGAATATTCACATCTTTGTTACCGGAGTTCTCCCGATCAGCAACATATGATTCCTTTCTAAAAAGGAGCACTTGGATTAAAAGGTTTCTGATAGAGCTGTTATTAAACATAAGTGGTGTGGTGAAAGAGCAGCATGTCTGTTCTTCGGAAGGCTCAGGCATATTTGGGACAGAAGTGCTAAGCAAGTCAGGTGGAGAAAGAAGGAAGCTGCAAAAGCTGAATGGAAGGTTATTTGGGATGCCTGCTCCGCTGTGCTCATTAAGCTGAAAGCACAGCTTTCACTGATGACACTGCCAGGTATTTCATTCTAGTATTAATTTACATAGCTAGTTCACATTCTGCTTTTACCCAGGGCAGGAATTACAAAATTTTATGTAACTTGCATTCTTAACTTTGTGTGGAAATAAAACATTATTTATAGTCCTGGCAAATTTATAAGGGAACACAAGATGGAATAAGAGAGATTTCTACTTGTTCTGCTGGCAACTGTTGATTCCTTTAAGTTTCAGTTTAGGAGTCCAGAAACACCACATGCTTTCTCAGATAGGGAGCTTATTTTCAGGTAAATAACTGCTAGTGAGCAGATAGGTCCAGTAAAAAGGCTACAGAGAACATGTAACAATAGTGTTAACTAGGTAAACAAAAGGAGGCACAGGAGATAAGCTGGCACACACTTATGGGTATGCAGTCCTCATCTGGAGCTCGGTAATCATTCGTTTTGGCTCCTGTTTATGTCAACAAGCTTTGGGCTGAGTTTTCTCAAATGTTATGTTTTGAGTGTTTGGGTATTTTGTCTTTTATGAAGAACATGCAAAAAGCAAGAGTCCAGGAATAAAAATGGAAAACAGTTGTGATTGTGTATGGTTGTGTTGGATATGTGCTATAAAGGATGAAAAAAAATTTTTCTTTTTTTAAATAAACCCAGAAATTGCTTGTTGCATTTCCTTTTAGTTTACATTGCAAAGTTTATTCTGCTGAAAGTAAACTTTGGTGTATCCATTTTCTCTAGAACTGTAAATTGAGCTCTCTGTGATTTTCTGCTCCTACTCCAGCTCTGTTCTGACCTCACCTCTGCCTTCATAGATAGCTTGCTGTAATTGCTGTCTCTGCTGCACGTTGAAAATCTTATTGAAGGCCAGTTCAAATCTCAAGTATTTTAGCCAGATACCATTTCACTGATGTTTTTAATAGAAGATAAATGTTTTAAGGCTAACTGAAGTAGGTGAGATGTCTTTAATTAAAAGCCTGGGAAGCATAACCTATTAGGAGGGTGTTTGGTCAGCAGTCAGTTGATGAAGCAAGACACTGAGATGGAGATCAAAAGAACTCTGACCTGCAAAACATCAATGGCTTCTTCACCAAAGGAAGCCTTTAGGACAAGCATTTAGTTACTACCATGGCAATATTACTTCCAGCACAACACAAACTTGCATTTAAAGATGGTGCTCTCTTCACAGCATGTAAAGCAGGACAGGAAGCTCTGGAGGCTGCTCTCTTCCCTTCTTCCCCCATCCCTCCCAATTTTGGTGTAACTGATTTCATCAGAGAATTTCAGAATGTTTTGGAAATAATGAAAATGCTTTCCCCCACCCCACCCCCCCTTCTGCCAGCCTCTGATTTGACTTTATGTGTGTGCTTGTTTGTTGCAGGCACGCAAGGAGTCGCTCCGCCCCCACCAGCCCCTGTTGTTGGGTTGCAGACTCCATCCACTGGCCTCTTGGGTGCCCGGCCTGGTTTGATACCACTCCAGCGGCCGCCAGGAATGCCACCCCCTCCTCTGCAGCGGTTTCCCTTGATGCCACCGCGACACATGCCTCCCCACATGATGCACAGAGGGCCCCCGCCAGGGCCAGGGGGCTTTGGGATGCCTCCCCCCCATGGAATGAAAACCCCCTTCCCACCACCAGGTCACTTTGTGAGACCTGGGGGGATGCCAGGAAGTGGGGGTCCAGGCGGACCCGAAGAGAACAGAGATGGGAGGCAGTTTAGGAATGACAGGCAGACATTCACTCCTAACAGAGACCAGGAAAGGTTTGGAAGGAGATCTTTTGGAAACCGGGTAGAAAATGATCGTGAGCGCTATGGTAACCGCAACGACGACAGAGATCACGAGCGACTTGGTAATCGTGACAGGCGAGACTGGGGACGAAGAAGCCCTGAGCGTGAGAGACACAGAGACTTGGAGGACAGAAACAGGCGGTCCAGTGGCCATCGAGACAGAGAGAGAGATTCGAGAGACAGGGAGTCGCGTAGAGACAAGGAAGAAAACCGAGGAAAGGAAAAAACTGAGATGACAGACAGGGCAGATGGCGACAAAAACCACGAATCTCATAGTGGCAAAATGGAAGACGCAGACATTGTTACAGAACTTGCTGCGGGAGAGGCTGAACCTGCAGGCATAAAACCTGTTGAAGAGTTAACATCCGAGGCTACCTCATCTGTGGAACAAGCGGAAAAGGATACGGGCTCAGTGGCGGAGGCTCCACGCTAGCGACTGGAAGTTGTTGAAAGATGACAGTGACATTTGTTGGAGTGTAGAGCTTTAGAGTTGTACAGTCTGCTGTATTATATTTGCTTCTGCTTATATCACAGCCCCTCGGTAGTTGGTGGGGAATTGTAAGCAATTTGATTGCTTCCCTTCTATTTAAAATAGCCACAACGTAACATGACATAATGAAGATATGATTAAAATATTACCCATTTTTGCTGTAACTTTTTTAAAGTTTTGACTTTAAAAAGTTTACAAATCAGAAGTAGAAGTGCTTTCTATTTTTTTTTTTTAATTTAAGAAAAGGTAAAGGTGAAAGCTCCTCAAAACAATAGGGATGTGTTTTTAATAAACTCTATTTTCGTAACAAACTTTAATGTGTGCTATTCTTCCTACACTGCACTGAAGTGGAAAAGGAGTGTTCAACATCTTAAAAGTTTGAACTGTTAATGCTGTACTGGAGTCTAAATTAGACTGCTTTGTTTATATTTGTTAAAAGGAATACATCTGTTTGTGTAGCTATTCACAGAAGCAAATTTTTATTTGTAATAGTCATTTTGGTTTTTAGATTGCTGCATTTTAATGATCTACTTGACCATACTAGGTAAAAGTTAGTGGTTTTAAAATGTTAATTGAAGAGTTAACTGTTTAGTGTTTGCAATGCCTTTTTTTTTTTTATTTTTATTTTTTTTTTCTGCCCCTCCAACTGGTTCTGTGGTAAATGTTGCCCTAATTAGCCTTTTTTTTTAGAAAGTGGACACCTTCAAACATACTTAAGTCTGCTCTGCTTGTGATGTTATAAAATGACTGTGTGCGGTGGGCTAGGAAGCACACCAGTTCAGCATCTTCTGTACTTGTTATTCATTGATGCTTTTTGGGAAGTGGAGTGAAAGAGAAATGAGACACCAAAACACAGTATCGAATGCTAACCTATCTTTTTTTTTCAAATGGGGCTGGGGAAAAGGGAGGCAAGAGGGTGCACGAGGATTTTAAAACGCTGCCTCTTCCTTCACACAAGTCTGGGCTGCTGCTGTTGTCCCTGTTAACGATGTCTACCTCCTGTAATCCTGCAAGAGGTAGGTTTAAAGTTTTTACCCACCCAATGTTGTACCTATTGGACTGATGGACAGAGTGCCTATGCTTGTCTATGTGTCCGTTCTACCATCTCCTCCGTATCACTTAAGTAATTTTTGTCAGATTTTAAGAGGGAGAACACTAGTCCTTGGTGGTCAGCCCTTCAGGTGCAGTTCTGAAAGACGGCTGCGCTGAACTGAGCAGAGCCAGAGCATAGAACATGCTTGCCCGGTGAACAGCCACAAACCAGGCCACCAGCCTCAGGTGGCACCAGGTCTTCTGTTTGAGCTTATTTTAACTCTAGAAGCATAGTGGAAAAAACTGTATGAATCCTGCACATATTTAATTACTTTTTTTTTCCTTGGTATGTGTTCTACCTTTAAAGTTGGGGTTTTTTCCCCTAAGTGAAGGGCAGCTGCTTTCTTACACCAGTACTTTTTCACAGCTGCTCTCTGGCAGAGGAGTTTTTTCTGGGGGAGGGAAGGGGGGAGGGTGGGGTGGGAAAGCAAATGTGGAGTTATGGACTGGGGGAGAGGACATATATTTTTATGTTCTTGCAATAGCAGAATAAAGAGAGAAAAAAACTGTTTACATACTTGTAGTGAACTCAACTTCCATGTGTTAAAACTTGTGTCCTTAATGTTTTACTTTGCTGGGCCAGTGGAACTATTTTTCATACAAAGCCAGACCTTTACATCTCCTGCTTAAGTCTTAGTAAAAACTGCCAGAATTCTCTGTAAGGAGATAGGAGGGCTTTTAAAAATAAATTCACTTTATTAAAAGAGTGGAAGACAATAATGAAAGAGACAGAAGGCTTACCTGTTCACACAAATGCCACCATTCTCTCCCTTTCCCTTGTTAGTTAGGAATTTGAAAAAGCAAGCCCAAGAAAACCTTGGATGGCCTTTACAGAACAATTTCTTGCTGCTGTCTGAAGCAGTGATTGTATAATAAAGCCTGATATTGCTGCAGCATCACCACTAACTGTATCCTACCCTTCTAAAACTACCCAATTCCTGGCTTTAAAATAAGCCAGAAATCTGTATGTAAAAATTAATAGGCTCAGAGCAAGCATCCATTACTGATAAATAGTGTCAGCAATTAACACCTTGGTTATCGAGCCTGTGCAGGCAGTTAGAGTGATTTGTACATAAACTGACCGTTGCTCCTAGAGCCTTCGATGCAGTGTTGACTTCTAGGCCAGCGTGCCATCAGCCATTTAACATCAGAAAACAGGTCTGAAAGCCCTTCCCCGAGCAGGCTTTCAGAGCAGTCAGGCTCAGCACTGGGAATTGCACTGGAGAGGAGGCAAGCCATAGACAGAGCTGCCGGAACACTCCATTAGAGCTGCCACCTACCTGCTGTTGTCCCCCCTTAGGGAAAAGGGATAGGACATAACCATCCTCAACTTCTGAGATGCACAGAGGCAATGGTAGTGTCTGTGTTTGGAACCCCTTGATGCTTAAAAGAAGGGAGCTGGAAGGAAGGTACAGTCACCATCTTAAATATGAGCATAAACTAACCCCCAGGAAAAGGTAGAGGTGGGTAGAGACTGTGAACCCATTGTTTGCCACCTGCAAAGGGATGCGAGTTTAAAGTGCTTTTACAGTATTCTTGCTCTACTACCAAAAGCCTTCCCCTTTGTAACATGCTACATGGGAATCTGGGTATCTAGAACCACCCATTACTTCCATGATCTCTCATGTACAAGATAAAGGAATGTTGATAGAAGTCTTCATTAAAATTAATAATCTTCTCTATTAAAAGACTTGGAAACCTGTGTTTAAGAGGTACATACAAGAAAATAATGAAAGCTGGCACTACTACACACTGATTACAAGGCTTTATGAAATCAATATTGAACTTCTGGCTACATCCATTGTTTTTAAGGAAAGACCTATTCTACACTAGACATTCCTGCATAGCCTGAAGAAAGGAGTTGTCTTCAATACAGCCTGGTTTTTGCTGCACAGCCAGCCAACCCTTGGAGTGTGGAGGAAGCACAAAGACATGTGGGAGCCAGACCATTCTGAGCTCAGTTTCCTAACCACACATTCTGAAGCCAGAACTGTTGCACCCCCCAACACTGTACATCAAGGAGGTATTTCTGCAAAGCAGCAACCCTACTTAGGTACACAAAACCACCAGATGTAAGCATGCAGACACTGTCAGGTTGTTACCACAGAACCTGGGATTCTGTACAGAACACATGAAAACAGAGGTAGCAAGAAAGAGCCTGACTGAGGTCAGGTCTTGATTACTTCAGAGTAACCGACTGGAAGCAACCTGTTGGATACTATTGGTGTCCAGCACAAACTACTGCCCTGAGGAAACCCACACCCCCTTTCCCATGTATGTGAGTCAGCAGGTAGAGGGTTTGTGTTTGTGGGGTTTTTTTTCTTTTTATACACAGCAAGACCCAAGATGCATTTGCCCAGCAAGTTTATTACACAAGTTTGAAACCTACAAGTGCTGCAACTTTGCCAGAAGGAAGCCCTGATATATACAATGCCTACTGCTCTTTGGGGAATGGTCATGCCAAAGCTTGTAAGGCTAATCCTCCAAATCACACAGTGTACCAGAAGTTTTGGTGCTTGGGATGTGACTGCTACCACACATCTTCCATTACACAGAACTGGGGTTCCAGACAGTGAAGCTGTACTTAATGGTTAGAGCAGATGTTTTAGAAGACTACAGAGACATTCCATCAGGGTCACTTTAATTGCAACACATTGTACAAAATTAAGTCAGTCTTCACAAGTTTAAGTGATAGTCAGAATGCAGAGTAGTAATGAGATTAAGTGAGAAATCTTTTGCTTGCACAAGGAAGGCCAAGTACAGCATTTGCAATGAAATACAGCCCATTCACCACTGTCATCTTTAGCATGTCAGGTACAAGACTTAGCTCTTCGCTATTCCAATTACACCACAAGCTAAACGAGGACCAGCATTTCCAGTTAATTTGCTCTCATTATCTCCCCCTCTACCCAGGTCATCACATTTTTCATGGACCTAAAAAAGAATTGAAGATTTAATTTATGTTATTGCATAATACTCAACATTTTTCACTCCTCACATTAGTAGCAGCAGTGACAAGTGGTATTGCCAGCTACCAGCAGAGTGTTACACAACTGAGCACCTACCGTAATTAAGTAATGCTGAATGCCAAATTGATCTGGGGCTAAAAGCTTAAGACTAGATGTCTAAAAAAATAAACTTGCCTCCAGATGAATTTATTTGAACTGGAAATCAAAACTGTGTTTCAAAGAGTTATCACTTCTAGCCCAAGAGCAAGCGTGGACTTGACATTCAAGGTCACCCTTACCACACCAGGCTGATGGCTGCACCACAGGTGCAGTGCCTCAGCCATGCCATCTGAAGAGCAACAATACACATCTCCCTGCTTTCTGGCCATCAGCCCAAGCCTGTTTTGTGCAGAAGCAGGGTGGTCTCAGCACACACTGGAGTCCCAAGAGAAACAAGACTGACAATGCTCATGGGTGGCCAAGTCCACTCAGCCTCTGCCTGTGTCCTTCCTAGGGAGGCCATGGCACAAGTTACCACAGCCAGCAGCTACCAGACCAGACCAGTGAACGGTGCCCTGAAGTGCCCACTGCCACAACTTTCAGTGACAGCTTTCTGCCATGCTGCCTGTCCCTTCCTCAAATCAGGCTGCTTCAATCACTCACAGATGGAAGAAGCAAAGTTAAATGGAGAGGACCATCTTCAGACAGGCAGAAAATTTAAGATTAGTATGGCAATGAAGTGGCATACCAATAATACACAGAGGACTTTGAAGCAGGGCTTCAAATAACTCCCCACATTCAAAATCTTGCACTACAAGTCCTGTAACAGACACCAGGGACTGGCCTCCAGCAAAGTCTCCACTCACTGTCAAGACTGTTCTAGAGTTCCTAGAAGCATCTAAGTATGCACCAAAACACTTACCACCATGGTACGTCCAATGATGCAGTGTGGTCCGCTAAGAGAAATGACAGCATCTTCTATTTCCACTTCTGCCACTCCTCCTTTAGCAGTCACATTGCCAAGGTCTCCAACATGCCTACACAAAGATGCAGAGAAAATTATACAAAATTTGGTTGAACTGAAAGCTCTTCTAAGTGACAGCCTAAACAATACAATACCCAGAGTTACTACACTCAAGCACATCTTAAACAGCACGTATGTCCTCATTTATCACCACCAGTCAACACTTCCACTACTTTAGCTCCTTTAGTTCAAGGGATGATTAAAATTCAGTCCTAGACAGAACTTGAAACTGGAAGATTAATCAGCTTTGGGGGAAGGAAAGCCACCAATCCCTAATAAACCAAGCCAACAGTACACAACTCTTGTAACCAGCATGGAGGAATTCTTGGTCACATCATCTGCTCAGAGAGAGTCTCTCAAACCAAGTGAAATAACCTTTCCTGCACACACAAGGCTTGCTGTAAACACTGCTGCTATTCTTAAGAGTTTTTACTATCACAGATGAGCTATTCCACAAGCAGCTGCAGGCTTTAAACAGAATTAGTAAAAGCAGTTTGTCAAGTGACAGGTCAAAGGGGATACATTAAGTGCTAGCAAAGTTCCCAACAGCATCAAGGATGACTGGTAGAGTCTGGCCTTTGCCCCATACACTTGGCTTCATACCCTACCACACAGTTATCAGAGCTAGATCTCCACTAGGACTTCCCTTAGGAAATAAGCCTCATGCAATTCAGTTTTCATCCCAGCATATTGCTTCCTATACATCTACCTCAAACCATTCACTCCAAGGACAAGCTGATGATGTTCTGCAGGACTCCTCTGTCCAGATTCAGAACCCTAAACACCAACTCATTTCTAAAGCTCACAGACCTAGCTTAGCTCACTGAATGGTCATTAGCAGCTTAGCACCAAGTGTGTATTTTTAACCAAGTCTTATAAAATCAGATCAAGGGCAGTTTTCCCTTTAGGAATTTCCTTGATTTAAGCTTCTAGAAAACTTCAGTCCATTGTTTCAACTCTACACTGATAAAAGCATGATCTAGTTCTTATATCCTCCAAAGAATTCCCCAGCCTACAGCTGCCTGAGAAGGCAGGTTACACCAGCAGCAGGATTTGACAAAGCAGAAGCCACAGTGTTTGTGCAGTTTTGACCTTTAGTACCAGAGCTGTTGGCTGCCAGCGAAGCCTGCAAGCACACCGTTTCCCAGTGCTCTGTCATCCAGACAGATGGCTAGCAGCCAGCTTGCTTGGTCTGGCATGCAACTGATCACTCAGGTATGGGTTTATCAGTCACAGAAGGTGCAGTTATGAGCATAAATGTGAGCATTTCAAGGCAGATCACAATGCCAAGATAGTCCCAATGCCAGTCAAAACCCCACCTATGCAAGATCAACTTTTCTACACTTGCTCCTAGCTCCATTCACTACCACACCAGCCTTCAGCTCTTGTGCAGCCCCCTCCTAGTCTCCAAAGCCAGTCAGCACACTGCTTAAATAACCACTTGCTCAGACTTCATGTCTCAAACATGCAAGGGTTCTCTGAAGGGGACTACAGAAACTGTTTCCAGGGCAAGAACTAGGTCTCAGCTCCCACTGAGGTCCAGAGATACTCAGTATAAGCATCAGACCCTGCAGTGACACAGGTCCCAGGGCAGTACAGGCAGTACAGTACCTCAACCGACAGGCTAAGAACAGTACAATACATATGATAAAAAGCCACCATGCCCAGAGCTTTGTATTCATCTTGCAGTCTCCCCCGAAACCTCGGCACCTTTCACTGATGATCCTGATCTGCCACATGACAAGCCTACATACAGCTCAACCACTGTTTAGGGCCCCTGTTACCAAAAAGCTGGCCCCAAAACAGAAGCTAATCACCACTGACCAAGTAAGGCTTTAACACAGGAATCCACCACATTAACATCCTGAGGACCCTTCACTCAGTAAAAGCCTTTATTTCTTCATCTCCCCAAACCATGAAAAAAACCAAGTGACCCAAAGACTACATTTTACCCATACTCCTGAAGCCAAAGCATACAGTACCTCACCCTACACTTACCAGAACCTTTAAGTGACCCTACACATCCTTCAGTATTACCAGTTTTCTTCTAGTGCTGTCCCACCATTGTTCAGGCAGAGACCTCTCAAGCACAAAGTAGCACTTGGATGGCTGCTGCATGGATTAGCTACCCAGCAAAACACCAGGCACATTAAACTCACCTTTCTGCATCACTTGGTCCACCATGCTGCTTTCCTTCAGGATTGAAATGAGAACCTGCACTAGTACACCCTGAAACAGAACACAGATATCAAAAGCTGGTGGGTTTTTTTCAGTAGCCAGTTTAAAATCTGTTGCTCTTACAGTACACCAAGGTAGTCCTCCTATAGCTGAAGGAATTGAAGCTGTTAATGATGGAACTGCTACTCTCCTATTAGATGGTCTACTAATTCTCTGGAGGTAAGTTAACTTACTACAGACTTACAAGTTCAGTAAGGTAAGATTACCCATTCTAGAACACTCTCTGCTCAGCTGAAAGCTTCCTTATTTCTTAAGACGAGGCTATCAAAGTATTTAGGTTAGTGTTTGATATGTCAGATCCTGGAACACCTAAACACGTTCAAAATATTAAACAGGAAACAATTCCTTCAGAAAGGGCACAATTTCTTCATACAGATTTGCAGTCATGAGACCCAAGCATGCTTACACTTCTGCAACACCAAGAGGTCTTTCAAAACAAGCAACCACATTACAGCTGTAATGCAAAAGCTGGGAAGAGACATCTTACCATTTGTATTGTCACCAAATTCATGGACATGAAAGCCATGATTTCCATCAGCCAAGCCAGTGATTCTTCCAGTAACTTTCACTGGTCCATTACCCTTTAATAGAAAGTATCTGTTATCACCAAAGTCACTTGGCATTAAATAGCTTTGTGTCAAATGAAGCTTCCTAGTGAACAGAAAGCAGAAAGACTCTGCTACAAGTTCTGCTACCAAGATACTAACAACTACATCAATTGATCCCATACACCAAAACAGTATAGCACAGAACATTTACACTTAATTAGCCACCTAAAATAGAGTCTTCCTATTATGTATAAACAAGCAGAGGGAAAGCCTTGTAGCGGCTTGCTTGCTTTTGAGACTATCACGTACTTCCTTTAGAAAGCACAAGCGACCCTGAAGTCATTCCTCCCCTAAAGATGTCACACGGCCTGTGGGCAGCACCCTCCTTCTCTACCGTCCATAAAGGATGGAGCGTTAGAAGGGCTCTGGCTGTGAGCAGCTAGAGCCTCGTTAAGCCCTGTTCCGACAGCGGCTGCCCTCAGAAAGACCTCAGCCGGCTCCAGCATGGAGCTCAGCGCAACACCCCTGGGTTAGGCCAAGGGCTTACGCCGGCTGCAGGGACCGGCCGCGCTCTCCCAGCGCATCTCCGCGCTGCTGCGCAGGGTAAAGGGCGCCCCGACTGCGCCAGGACCGGGCGGGCCCAGCCTTGCGGGGGCCGCTCACTGCCTAAGGCGGCAGCACCCAGGGGCGCGGCAGAGCGTTACGCAGCCGCCGCCTGCCCCGCGGGGAGTGCGCCCAGCGCAGCTCCCACCATCCTCCGCAGCCGCCGGGGAGCAGGGGAAGGGAGAACCGCACCGCCCGCCCGCCCCCTTTAATGACTCAGCACGGCGCCCAGGCGAGCCCCCAGAGGAAGTGGGGAGCGACAGGGTCGCGCCCGCCGCCGGCCCTTGCCTGCTGCTGGAAGTGGATGACGCCCTGCACGGGGCCGTCCCCTCTCATCACACACACGGCCTTCAGCGTCGCCATGTTCCCGCGGCGGCCGAAGAACTGCGCAAACCACAAGCCCCGGCCACTAGAGCCCGAAAGGTCCGTCCCTCCCGCGGCCCTTATATAGGGCGGGCCCTCGGCACCGCAGCCAACCCGTGAGCTCGCGGGTCTCTTCGCGCAATTCTTACGCAGCGCTCGGCCAATCGAAGGGGAGGGCTCGCGGCAGAGCGGGGGCGTGCCAATCAGCGGCACCCGCCTCATGAGCCAATGGCGCCTTAAGCCGTCTCCTCACGGCCCCCTCGCGGTGGCGCATGTTGTGTAACGGCCGAGGCCGCTCCAGGCCGTGCCTTCGCGGCGGGCGAAACGATCGGGGCGGGACCCACCGAAGCGGAAACCCCTCGGCCTGTGCGCAGGCGAGGTGGCCGGAGAGAATGGGACAGGCCCCGCGCTTTGTTCTGCTCTGCGTCTTCTTCCGCAGAGCCTGAGGGGCTTCGATTCCGCGTTTCCTGACCGGGTGTCTCCCGGGCCCCGAGGAGACCCTGTGCACTGCAAAACTTAATCTTTCAAAAGCATTGAAGCTTCAGTGACTCAGTCTACTGGTACCACTTCACACAGACATAAACCTTTTCCTTGAGGTGTCCCCTAAAGTAGTGACGTATGGAGAAGCAGCAGCAGTGTTATTTTCTCCCAAACATTCTTGATTGAGTATTTTTTGCATCCTTCTCCTTTCCCTAGAGGCTATTTTCCAGTATTGCTGTGACTGAGGTGTGTTGCATCGTGAACTCTCACCTAAAATGGGAATGCAGTTTTGAAGTTGCCTCTGAATAGCTTTGCTTTGCATTTCAAAACAATTGCCCTGCCCAGATGTTTTGTGCAGAAACCATAAAAGTTAAAACCTGAAGCTGGTGTTGCTTGCATGCCTTTCTTGGAGACACCTTTGCACATTGGGAGTCCACAGCAACAGGCCGGGTATGTAGTACACAGCTCAGAGCTCTGCCTAAAATGGAAAGCCTTGGTGTACAGATTGTTGGGATCACTTACTTGTCTGAGAGATGTGCAGGGGAGAAATGACAAAATAGATTCTCCCGATGTCAATAGCCATGGCAAACCTTAGACTCCAAGGGAAGGTTAACACCAGACTTAGGGAGCAAACAACTCTGCAGTTCTGTTCCAAGATCTGCAACCTACAAGCATTTTGAGAATGAAAAATTGCTTTTCATTAATTCCTTTGGCAAATCCATGTTGCTTTTTGTTTCTGCTGCACTGTTGATGGAGAAGTTAGAAGTTTGAAATGATTTTACAGTACCTGGGACTTTAGGTAGTCTGTATATATGGCTGAGGTATAAATGACTTAAAGCCCGTGTGGTTTTAAGTCACATGGTTGAGAATGCCATATGGTTAGGGAAGGATGTACAAGGTTTGTTTCCTACCTCAGACTCTGCTGTGACTCCTGAGTCATGACTCAGGTGACAAGACTGAAACAAACGGATTTGTTTGCTCAAATGGTGTACTTCTCTGCTTGAGAAAGAAGTAGGGGGAAAAACCCCATATAAATACATGGGGACTGTTTGTCTGAGAAACATAAAGATTTGTAGTTTAATCCCGGAAAGAAGCTGAGAGAGAAGGAGAGCTGGGCAGCTTCCTGTCTAGGAAGCATCTTGGCACTGTGAGTTAAACTCCCCCGAGTTTCGTTCCTAATGTGCCTGGAGAGAAGAGACTCTGGGAACTGCTAGAGAGTGAACAGGTCTGTGCTCATGCATGGCTCAACACAAAGCACCCTGGATGCTTGCTAGATCAAGAGGAAAGATTTCAGTGCCCTTGAGGCAAATCTTGTTTGATTTAAAATGGTTTGTAAACTTACAGGGATAGTATTGACTCATTTTACTTTCAGTCATCTTTGATTTCCTAATATCACTATCTTTACTTGACAGTGCCCTTCCTTAAAGAGCAGCACTGTGAGTGCTGTGCTGCAGTGGTTTCTCTTATTTTTATCTCCAAATCTACCTCTGTTATTATCAGGCAGGTTTATACCTTCCTTCCTGGAAGTAACTTTTCAGATCTGCCCTTCTTCATGCCTCTACATGAATGTAGGACAAACAAATGGATAAGAGCCAGGCTTCTTAATATGTGAAGTGAAATAATCTGAAGTAATGATTTCAGAGATCTATCAGGTTGGGCATCAATGTCAGGTTATCTGTGAAGGTAGCCTGAGGTGCCTGATGCCTAAGTCAGGCAGAATGTGGCTAACAAAGCTGGCGTGCTGAGACATTGTGATGAAGAGATCAACAGTAGGAGACTAAAAGAGAGATGTGAATTTCAAGCACTAATATACAAGAGTTTGTATGATGAAAGAGATCAGTAATCTTAGAAAGGTCAGGGTCTCGCCCTTTTTAGGGTTTTCTATTATTCTTTTCTTTCACAAGTACAATAGAAATGTAAAATTATTAGTTTACAGGTGTAATCTTTCACAGAAGTCTTATACAAGAAGCCATGGAAAGGGTTTTGTTCTCTCCCACATACTTTCTTTTAACTCATTTATTTTCTTAAATCTCACCAGCAGGTGAAAAAATCCACCCTGAAGGAGCTGAAGAGGGTGTTTGATAGCAATACCTTATTTTGTTATCTGGAGTGGTATCAAGAGTCAAAGCAGAGAGGAAAGAAGAGACAATGTAATGTATGATTACAAACTTTGATAGTGGGAACTGCAGTAGGACAGAGGATCTGGTGGGCATGGGAATGACTGGCATCTCTTGCAACTCTGGCACCTCATGTTTGACATCCTCCTTTGCCCCATACCCTGGTTCTGCCATCCCGAGCCCAGGCACACCTTTATAGCTATACTGGTGATAAAGTGGGCTGATCTGGAGCCCAGAGGGCTGAAATGAATATGGGAGATAACTACTCTTGTGTAGTTGTCTGCAAAGTGTACCTGTTGTATCAGGGGAGTGAAGCAGTTGGTAGTGTTGATCAGAAGGGTTGCTCTCACTGCATAGCAGTGGACACACAGGGATCTCTGAAGAACTAGGATTCAAGTCGGTCTCAGTTATTTCCTAATTTGCCAGTTTAAAGCACAAATGAACTAATTGCTGTGAGATGTAGATTAACAGCAGTCTAAGATGGGTAGACAGAAGCTAATAAATTTCTAAGCAAAATGTGCAAAAGTAACAAAAAACCCCCAAATCCTTATGTGCTGTAAAAACATGGAATATATCAAGCATAAAGCCCATGTAGCTCATTAAGATGCTTTCTGATTGAGATTTTGTGTGGATTAAAAAATGAGAGAGAATTTGAGGAGTTTTGGTTTCCATGGCAACCATACCTCTGGGGCCTTGTGCAAATATATAGTATTTTCTACTCGTGGTGACTCTTCTGAAAAAATGGGGAGTGAAACTAAGATTGCAGTGGTAAACATCACTCCAGGTTGCTTGAACTTGTGTTCATAGATGCTCACTCATCAAGATCACCGTGCACAAATCTTCACTGATGTAATCTTTTTATGTTTATTCTCTTACATTTAGAAAAACAAATGGAAACAACATGACTTGATTAATAATCCTTCCTATATGCCTGATACACCCTTGGATGTGTGTTTCTGGAGGGGAGAATGCTGGTGAGATAGGCACAGCTGTGCTCATCCCAGTGTGCAGGAAAGCCTGTTATTTTCTCTTCTCTGCAACCTTGTGCTCTAGTGACTTGAGAATCCCAGCACAGCTGGATCAGAGCAGTGCTTCCTCCTGCTCCTGGAGCAGATCTTTGGCTTTGGTTTTTAACACATTTTTTCCAGCTCAGTGTCTGAGTAAACCCCTGTTACATGAAGGTGATGAGCAGTGGCTTCACAGAGTGGTAATAAACAGGTTGCCCAGTCTTGTCACCTAGAGCTTCTCTGTGGAAAGGTGGAAGCTGCATTTCCAGTGTTAATGTGACTTTGCATTGTGGCTCCTTAGAGGACTTGCTGCATTTGAGTGTCACCTAATGCACAGAGAACACAACATACTCCTGTTTGTGCAGGCTTGCTCAGTCAGGAGAGTGCTGCACCACACGTACATTACTATTCTGTATTTTGATTTGCCTGGAAGAGGCTCGTGAGTTGGTTTGGTTCTTTCCTTTGGGATTCCACAGTCTAGATGCTGGAATCTCCTAGTGTCTAATGCTTTGTCAATGGACTCAGCTGTCTACACATCAGTGTCTAGTGCCATCTGAGATACTCCAGGCTATCTCCTCCAGCCTCTAGTTGCTACAGAAGGCGTCCTGGAGTTGCGTTCCCTACCTGCCAGCCTCCTGTGCATCTGTCATCTCAAAGAGCACTAGTTACCTAGGCTGAGAAACCAAAACAAACCCCAAGCCTTTGTGTTGTCCTTAGCAAAACATCACGTGCCATTCAAGTCTTTCCCTTTGATTATGTGTGGGTAATAATACTTCCCTGCCTCTAAGGGATGCTGGGAGAGGTAATTAACTGAGTTTATGTATGTATAGCAGTTTGAAGATGAAATGTGCTGTGGAAGTTATTAAGTGTTATTTCACTAGCAACTTTGTGACCGTGGCTCCCTGGTGGCAAGCCTGCTGTTCCAATTAAGGGGTAGTGGTGCTGATAACCAAAGCATTCATGTAATTAAAATAGTGTCAGCTGGAAAGCCTTCGTATGGAACATACAAGATTAAAAATAACATTCACTTTTAACAGCTGAACTGAGCTAATCTGTCTACTGCAATTCCCTCATCCTCCACTGGTTGACAAGCTGAGTAAACTTGAAACATGAGGCTCAAAGGAGAGGTTGTGTAAATGTTGAGGAAAGACCTTTGTACCCAGCATGGGGCTCAAAGCCACAAATTACTACAACCCATCTAGAGCACTGGTGCTATTTAAGGTCTGTCCACTATACTTTTTTTTCCCCTCTTTTTTAGCTTGTTAACATTCACCCAGGGCTGGACTTTAAATATTTCATGCAGTACCAAAGCCTGTGTATGTTATTCCAGTGTGTATTTCTAGTGAACGCAATAGATGGTACAGATCCCCAGCTGAACCACATGTGGACGTCTGCAGCAGGTGGTCTGTGAAAGCAGTGCACACCTAATGCTCAGTGTCCCCCCTTGCCCATGCACCCCTGTACAGGCAAGGTCTGAAGGAACTGGGGATGGGACAGGAGCAGTTACAAGAGATAGTGCTTCTGGCAGTACCACTGCCCAGGGGGATTTCAGACTGGGTTCCTAGCAGCTGCCAGCATTGCACTAAAATGCTGACATTATATTATTAAGGCTATGATATTGTTTACCTCTCTCTTCCTGAAAGAGCAGAAGTAACTTGTTAGAGAAGCCACAGCCCTCCATTTCTGCCCCAAAGGCTGTGTGACCTTTCGCTAAAATCAATCCTGAGAAAACGAGGAGTGTCTGCCAGGCATGGCTGGTCCTGCAGCGCCTCGCTCAGAGCTCACAGGTCAGGGCTTCCTCATGCCCCGGAGCAATAAGGAGAGTTTCCCCATCAAAGCAGCCTGACAAGTTGAAACTGGGAGCACAAAGCAGCTAACACGGACCAGCAGGACGGTCATACACGAGGCAGGATGGATGCACATGTGGATCCTGTGGATTCTCTGGTGTTTGCGGAAAAAATAATTTGCTGAGGTCTTTATGGGAACTGATGCTGTAGTACAAAGTGATGACTGCAGTTAAACTGAATTGTGGGGAAACATAGCTGAAGCTTAAAATGTTTTTTAAACTTTTAACTGGATTTTTTTTTTTTACTGGACTTGAGTGGTTTATAAAATTTCAAAATAGTATTTTGGTTAAAGTATGAGAAATGTAATTTGAGGCCTTATTCTCCTTCACATACCTATTTTAAACTAGCAGTGCTCCATCAGCCTTGGTGCATACACTCCCCACCTCAAGCAGTTTATTTGCCTACTTAAATTACAGGCAGAGAAGCACAACCATAACCAGCATCTACAGAAATGGTTGCCCTGGTGTGCACCCCAAGGCGATGGGCACCTCTCTTCCATCTGTGGCAGTCCCCTGCAGCCCCCACCTCCTGCCGCTTCTGGGGGAGTGGGACAGAAGAACACGGGCAAGCCCTGGGATTGTGTGCTGTAGCTGGATTCACTGGAGCAAAAATCAGGCCCAGAGGATTTGGATTTCTGCTCTCATGGGAACACGGGGCTGTTGATGTGGCCAGTGAAGGGCAGACCAAGGTCCTGTGAGTCCTTCACCCTGTTTCTGGCAAACTGGCATCTCTTGGGGGCTGTGCCAGCAGAGCTCCCTGGCATGGTTCCAGCCTCTCGGCCAGCCCCATGCCAAGCCTGGGAGCAGCGGAGTGGGAGCTACTTGAGCTCCAGCGTCGCAGCCAGCGCTTATCAGGCATTTGCACTGTCAGGAGGAAAACGGGTGTGTGTGCATGTGAAGGTACTCGATGGTGGCTTCTGCCAGGGGGCAGAACTAGGACTACAGAGCAAAGCACATTTCAGGTTACTGGTGATTAACATTTTTGTCACAAAAAAAAAAAAAAAAAGTGCAAACATTACCTTTGAAACTGGTAAAAGAACATTGTCCTGAAAGGTCACCAGAAAGCATCATACAGCTGTGGTCATGATAATGTTGGGTTGACAATGGGACTTGATGGTCTTAGAGGTCTTTTCCAATCTTAATGATTCTATGATCTGATGTTCTGAAAGAAGTTCTTTAAAATTAGAGACTGTCAAAATGTTTATGCATTCACGGAACGTTATTTTGTCCACTGAAAGGCACCTAGATTGAGTGCAACCAAAACATTTTGTATGTGTGTATAAATACATATTAGGAAAATATACTTGAAGTATCAGCTAGGATACTTTATTAAGTCCAAAGAAAGCCTATACCTTTTCATGCATTATATATATACTATATTTTGTGACCTAATAAGGATTTCATTCACAGTCTAGAAAAAGAAAATCTTATTCTTAGATTTTTAGCAATACTTTTATTTGTAAAAGTCCTTATAGTTGTAACTAAATTCTTGCCACTTAATACGTAAGTTGCTTTGCACATTCCAACTCACATGAACATATGCCAGAGACAACTTCACATGGTTTCATTTGGATATACTTTGCAGCACTCTCTGACACAAACTGTTGTGCGCTCTCTTCAATATTTACTACGTTTACATTTCAGTAATACAGCAGGTGTCACTACAGCCAAGTATGAGGTGGTTTGTGTTTTCTATTGTTTGCTTAACTCAGCTGTGTTGTGTAATTCTGAATACACAATTGTTTGATTCAGTACAAAACCACAGTGAAAATGCTAATTAATATGCAATTAAAAATACCCTAATGATACAACAGGGTAAAGTATCCCATTTTTGCAGTGGGAAATCAAGACTGCCAAATAGAATACATCTAGGTAGGTCTCCAGAATAACAAGGATGTGTTTTTATTTGGATTTTGAAACATGTGATTTCTTCTCTGTGGACACTGGGTGGTTGGGGAATGTCTGAGTTCTTCATGAGCAGGAAGCAGAACTCAGCTTGGGTTTGTACAGCTGTCAGCGAAACGATGCTTCTGAGTGCTGTTTTAATATAAGCAATTAATAAGGGGGAATGCAGCTGCAAAATGCATTAGCCAGGTAGTGTAATATAATTTCCACAGTACCGCGTAATGAATATTTATGTGACCACTCAGCATCTGTTAGGAAATTTTTTTCCATAGGTCAGCAGACATCTCCAGCCTTGCCAAAAGGACGAAGTGCGCCCCAGGAGAAAGCCTGCAGACTTTGCACCCAGCATGAATGCTGGGAGCCGTCGTCCCTCTGGGTTGATGTGATCTGGAATGCTTTTGTAAAACATGGCCAGAGCAGATTCGCCAGTTCCCAGTCAGGACTCAAGCACTGTGACTGTTGCTTTTGATGGACAGAAGAAAAAAATGCCCCTTCCACATTCACTTGTAAGTGTCAAGAGACTTTTTAAAGCCCGCCTATAGGTTGTGAGGGCCAAGCTTTGTCACTGTTCTGGAACAGGCTGCAGCACCCATTGAAACTTGCATCTACATTGAACCATGTCCAGCCCTGTCAGCATGTTCCCCAGCTTGTCAGCACTGGGGACTCCAAATGGGTGTGTGCAGCTGGCGGGACAGTCCCCATACCTTTCCAGAACAGGAGTAATTTAAACCACCTAATGGTCCTTGGCCCACCGCATCACATGCCTGTGAACTGCTTGGCTATGTCAGCCTGCGACTGCAGAGGAGAGTGAGGTTACAGCACCCAGCTGCTGCAGAGCAGCACTGCTTCCTGTCTTCATGTGTAGTTATTCCCTAATCCAGCCCTGTCGCTATCATCCGGGCTAATTTGCACACTTTTAATAGCAGGGATTTTCTCACCGTGATCACTCAGATATAGTATGGTTAAGGAGCAGCTCCATGTGCATTTCTGCCAGGAAGTCTGAGGGACAACGGCAACCTCTGCTGAGGGCAGACTGAGGGAGCTGCTCAGAATGGGTGGGTACAATGCAACCCCTGCTGTGGAGTGACAGACACCTCTCCAGACCCAGATCCTCACCATGAGTGTTCACTGCAGCCTCAGTTGGCATCCCTCTGGAGAACAGCTGGGCCAGCCAGCTTCCACAGAGTAACCCTTGTGCCTTATTTACGTCTACTCCCAGCTGCAACCGGTGAGTGCCAACCATGGCACTGGGATCTGGGCATGCACCGGAGGCATTCCTTGTAGGAACATACTATCCTGCAGAGGTGTAATGATCTTGGGCACCTCAATACATGAAAGATATCAAGGTGCTGGAGCAGGTCCAGAGAAGAGCAACTAAGCTGGTGAAGAGCCTGGAGGACAAGTCTTGTAAGGAGTGGCTGAGGGAACTGAGGCTATTTAGTCTGAAGAAAAGGAGGCTGATGGGAGATTTCTCACTCTCTACAATACCTGAAAGGACATTTTAGAGAGGTAGGTGCTGGTCTCTTCTCACAAGTAACTAGAGACAGAACAAGAGGGAATGGCCTCAAGCTGCACCAGGAAATGTTTAAACTGGACATTAGGAAATTTTTTTCACTGAAAAGGTTGTCAGGCACTGGAACAGGCTGCCCAGGGAGGTGGTTGAGTCACCATCTCTGTATGTGTTTAAAATCCATATAGATGTGGTGCTTGGTGATATGGCTTAGTGGTGGACTTGGCAAAGTAGGGTTAATGGTTGGACTCAATGATTTTAAAGGTCTTTTCCAACCTAGATGGTTCTGTGATCAACAGCAGCCTGTTTGTTTCAGGATGTTGAAGGCCACTTCTAGGGCACGGGTTCTGGATGTGCAATTTTCATTCTCTCTGGGCCCCTCTCTCATTTTAGAAACAGGTGGGCATTGCCCTCTGGCAGCCCTCTCTTCTGAGAGTGCCTGGCACACACCAACTGGGGTTACCACAGCTCAGATTTGGTGAGTAGCTTGAAGTAACTGCCATTGAGAGGCATGCAAAACCAGCTGCTGCCTGGTTTCCCCTGGAGCTGTTGGCTATTCGTGACATCCAGAGCATTGTGATTGTGTTCTGAAGAAACAGCAATCACAGCAGCTATTCCTGGGTCACTGTGGGGACACTTGTCTTCACCCTGCCATCTGTCTATCACTGCCAGCTTGGTGGACTGGAGGAGCAATCACTTCCACCATGGTGGTTTTGCTCCACTATGCTGTGGGAACTTACAGCAGAGGCTATTTGTGTTCAACTGTGTCAGCTGCATCACCTATGTGCACAATGCCCTTGTGCTTCTGATCAACATCCCTGTTGTGATCTTTGTGGTGGCAACAGCACCCATGCAGAGTTTTCAGTTCATAGATCCCAGCTGTGCTTGGCTCTGAGTAGCTGAGGGCCTGCGTGTGGTACCTCCAAGATGGTTTGCTGCCAGCAAAGAAGACATTATTTGGATGCCTGGGAGCTGCTGTACACGCGGGAATAGCAAGGGACCCTTTAGTCTGCCTATTCAGGTCCATGTGTAGAGCGTGGCCTCAGCCTACAGAAGTTCCCATCACAGATGGGTCACCTCTGTACTGGTCAGTAAGTCATGGCCCTTATCTCCCCAGATAGCATCCCTGCTTTGGTTTGACTGTAGGACCCTCAGTTCCTCTCTCTTTTGAGCCACTGCCTTGCTTCTTTACAGAGTTTTCTCATTGCTTTCACCTCAGTAACCTCTGCAAACCAAAACCCTCCTCTGTGCCTGTGAGAGCTGGCGGCAGCCTGCCTGTCCAGGCAGCCCAAGCTGGGACTCCTCACCCCTGTGGGGCTTGAAAAAGAATTAAGTTTGCTGTCTGAAAGCAGAAGAATTCCCCAGACTGAACCACCTTTCTGCTTTCTTCTCTTGCTCTGGAAGCAGGGGGTGGTGTCCTTTAGCGTTCTGCTAGGAGTGTGCTGTGAGTCCCTTGCACAAATGCTTGAGCAGATGCACAAACATGTCCTGGCCAGGTCTTGTCATCCCGTGGCTCTGCCTGCTTTGTCTCACCATGTGTGGGAGAGGAGCAGACCAGAGCAGGATGCAGATGACTGTGATTTGCCTGTGGCGGCCATTAGCTAATTGGGTTTTTGGAGCATGTAGCAGTAGATGTTGGGCTAATCTCTTTAGCACAAGCTGTTCCAACTTCAGCTTTCTCCTTGCCTCCCAACAGCGGGCACTGAGTGCTCCTGTCACACCCAGCTGTCTTAGAAGGGCTACGTGAACTACTGTAGGGACAACGATGTGTGACTGTGTTACACACGGTCACAGAAACAAATAAAACAAAGTCAGTTTTTCTCTGTACCCCAAATTCACTTTAATACATTGCCCCCGTGGCTCTTGTCTGAAGGTATTCACAGTAAAAGGGCAGGGCATGGCAGGGCAGGGCAGGGCAGGGCAGGGCAGCTTATTGCATCTGATGCAATGAAGAAAGATCAGATACAAACTCAGCAGCATGTACAACATGTATGGGAATTACTTCACAGGGACTAAGCTCTAGGTGGTACTTTCTAAAGAAAGCAGAGGTGTGAAAGGAAAAGTGTGCTTATAACAAGCTGGATACAACGTATGTGTGGTTTATTTTTTTCTTCCCCGGTGTAAGCCATGGCTCTGGTGGGACCAAGTGCAAAAAATGTCTGTGTGAGTGATTGCAAACAGCATCAGGGAAAGAGTCTAGAGTTAAATGTTTGCTTCTGTCAATTCAGGGTTTATTAGCAATGGCAAGTGCGCTAGTGTGTGCCAGCCACTGGATGGCATTAGTGGGCCAGGTTTTGTTTGACAAACTCTCTCTTCCACAGTACTTCTACTCTTCACTTGCTCAAACAACTGGGAAATTTTTAGTAGCTAGAAAAAGAAGTAAGATAACCATGCACGCCAGTTATTTTATACATACACACGACTGCCCCTGCCCTCTCTCATAGAAATATTGCCATCTTAATCCTTTTTTAGGAAACCCAAAGGCAAAAGAGAAAATTGCAGCTGTGCCTCATAAGCCAGCAGACCAGCCACTAGCTTTTCTGAAATGGCCACTGACTTTCAGGTGGGCCCTGCTCAGTTGAACTGGCAGCGTGCAAGTTGCTGGTGACTGGCCGTGGGAAGTATTTAGATCTTGAGAGAAAGTCCACTGTGGGGAACCCCTGCACCTATCTGCCAGGCATTCAGATCTAGGAACTGTGCAAAACCAAAGGCCAGCTGAGGCAGGCAAGTTCTTATAAGTCATGCTTAATTCCCCGTTGGTGCATTTCAGTCTATTTCAATTAAAATAAGACCTAAAAGGAACATTTTGAGAAGACACTCCTTCCTTCATTAAACAAGAACTGTTATGGTAAGCTCCTTATTGCTCTCCTCCCAGTTTATCTCTTTAACCAGCCAACATGCTTCATGTCTAATCCCATTTTATACAGATTCCAGATTCAGACCATCCGGCAAAAGCATGACTTGGTTAAAACCTAATAGTCTGGTGGATATGCTTGATAACATTAAGATTTGTGGGTGACAGGTCTGAGGAAAGAGAAAGGGAAGAAATGATGTAGGCTTATCAGCTCAACAAAAATAAATTTGCCCTTCTTCAATTAGGTTTGTAATTTGGAAACCTTGATGAATCTTTGGCTATGTGGCAATATAAACTGTGGAAAAAATAAATCTCCTTTTTTAGCCTACGATGCCTGGAGAAGAGAGATGATAGTTTTCTGGAAGAGAGAATCTTGTCTCACAAGGGTGGAAGGCAACTAGTCTGAAAATAGATCAGAAAACCTTCATGTTCGCACAAATGATTGCTCTAATTGGTCTGGAGAGACAGAGTAGATCTTTATATGGCATCTCATGTCAGACTGTAATGAAAAAAAAAAGGGGGGCATAAGGACTTACTTGTGGGGAAGAAAACCTCATCCATTGCAGAACATGGAACCATTCGGTCACATTCACATGGTCTGTCTGGTGAGAAAGGATTTTAAAGTGAATGGCCCAGAGACACTATGTGAGTTTTCTAATACTGCAGTAATCATATAATGTCAACAGCTCCAGTAAAAATGGCAGGATGTGATCTCTTGCCCTTTGATGACATGTAGGACCTCGCCAGGAGAGGAGTGGGGAACATAGCAATCCCATGGAACAGAAGTCCCTGTATGTGCATGAGACAGGAATATCAAATTAGGCAACACCTGACTCCTCCAACATACCATTTCCTGATTATACACCCAACAATTCACCCTGCTTCAAAAATGAAAGCAAAATGCCAAGGACACGTATGAACTAATCCCATAACGTGATTTAGTAACGAAAGGGCGCAGGGGCAGCACTTAACATTGCAGGGGCTGAATTCCACAAGGAGCCTCCAAGGTTTTTGCATCCCCTTCTCTACTCGCTCAGCCAAACCCTGCAAGAGCAGCATTTATGGCTCGTCATATGTACAACACTTGGCACTGAGCCATTTTGTTCCCTCCACTTTCAGCGCAGGCACAGTCTGTAGTTTGTTCATGTAGTCAGAAAACAAACGCCCGTCATGGAGAGGCCATTCGCTGCAATCAGAGGGTAGAGTGACTTATTACCTGCATTAGCCTGACAGGTCTGAGTTATGAGAGGACAGCAAAAGTGCTTTTGTAAATAGAAATAATGGAACTAATAAACACAAATCAATAGGCACAAACATTCAGCAACACCTAACACCCCCTGGTCCCCTCTGAGGTAGGATCTAACATCCATCAGAGCAGGTGAGGGCAGGATGGATGGGCATGCTCTCAGCCCAGACAGTTCTGGACTCCTGAGCTGCCCAAGACTGCACTTGGCAAATTACATACATCAAAGTATTGAAGAACCTTGGAGTCCAAGCAGAAAACTCAAAAAAGCCAGAATTCATAAAAGTCAAAGGGTGGTTTAAAACCTTCCTGGAGGACACATCTCCAGGGAAGCTAGCTCAGAGTCTCGTTTCACCTGCTTTTTGCCTTCTCCCCAAGTCTTACAGCACATATTCTGGTTTGTGAGAGTCCTTCCAGGGTAGCACTTTCCCTAGCTCCTCAAGAAGATGGAAAGTATGTCCATACTCGCTGAGTATGGGAGGACCAGGGAGTAAATCCAAGCACCGGATTCCTGATTATCTGCACTGAGTTAGGTCAATGTTTTAGATCATTTTGATCAGCCCCTCCAAGGTATGTCTGCCAACAGAGGAGGTTAGCCCATAGCCATTCACAGGGGATGTGCTGTTTAGCTGCTAAGCTAGGAATTGGTCCTTAATCCTCTTCCATCCAGTAGCACAAGCATAGCCAGAGGTGACAGTGAAGACTTTGGGACCTTCCTTCCTTCTAGGGCTGGAGCCACCAATGCAGTGGATGTGATGGGCTCTCCTGCCACTGAGATATGACAAAAGTCAAAGCCTCTGTCCCAGGGTCAGAGCACTAGTCCTCTTCAAAGCCCCTGTTAACCATGATCTCTTCTCTCCCTCTGCCAGTACAAGTCCAAAGCTGAGTTAGGAATAGAGAACCAACCTGGTGCTTTCCCACAGTGGCCAAGAGTTACCAGTTTAGGTGGGACCCATACACAAGGAGTTGGGTCCTCTCTCACCTCATCCTTCACCTTCCAGCACACCTTAACCATACCTCAAATCCCTTTAAAGACCATGTCTTTCCAAAGGGACTATAGGGGCAAATGCCTGGGGCAACTTCTCAAAGTTTGTGGTTACCCATCTGCCAAAACATTTTTTAAGCTGTGTCTTAAATTGCAATAAGTGAACTGAGATTCTTGGTTGACCTTGGGAACTGCCATGATAAAAACCACAAAAGATTACACCTAGGCACATGGATTGCCTGTGGCATTGTGATTAGTAGAACTAAGAATGATACAGGGTTGCACTGTTTGCTTCATTTGTTCATTTTGAGAAAAAGCAGTAACCCATCAGTAGCTACCTACAGAAGCAATGATGCTGAGTGGCTTAAAAATTTAAGTTGAAGGAAAGCTCACTGAGCCTTCCCCTCTTGCTCCCCCACTCCCTTCCAGTTCCTTCCTTTCCCACTCCACACCACCATGCATGTGAGAGAAGATGGTCTGTAGCAACTCTGCCCACTCTCCGTCCTGCCGTCTTCAAGGGACTCAAACACTGGTCACGCTTCCCATTGTTTTCCTCCCCCGGGGCACGGATGGCATGGGCAGGCCATGCTCCAACCCACTATTAAGTAAAAGTTTACTTCTTTCTGGCTTTAATATTTTAAATGAATTACTCAGAGAGTTTGCAGGCACAACACCTTTTCATAAGGAGCAGGTAATCAGCAAAACATTATTTGCCAGGCTAATGATTCAGACAGGAAGCACAGGGGTGCTCTCTCCATCCTTTCATTAGCAGCTTTGTGCTTCTCTGTGTCTCACAGGCCTGACACACTATGGGGCAAAGTATGATTAATTCTCCATAAATATGCTGGTGCTGTAAGTTTACCTTAAAAAGACAAATTGATTTGACATCACTTGAGGCAGAAGGCTTGGAGGTTTGGGTGAGGCTTTCTGCAGCCTGCTCAGACTCAAGTGGTGACGTCCCCTGCCCTGTTGTTCTTCAGGCTCTAAGCATGTTTCCCCAGGTAGCCCTTTCAGGAGATGGTCCAGCAGGCAAGCCCAATGGGCCACAAAACTATGTCCATAAGACTTTCTCTGGGAGTATGTTCCTTCAAATCTCCATCGTGCTTAGAATGAGCCTCAGGAATCAGGAGAACGTGTTACAAAGAGCGGTGCTGAATGTTCCCTACAGGTGTGCACCTTGCTGCTTCAGCATCCGTGCTGGGGAACACACAGGCTGAAATCATCTCTCTGCACAGCCAGGGCTGAGGCATGCCCAGCTTCTCCTGCATCCACCATGGGGAGGTAACAAAGCCAGGTGTGCAGCAGCTTGGACTTCAGCGCAGCAAGCCACCCAAACAGGTAACGGGCCAAGCTTATAGTGGTCCATGCCAAAGTCAGGACCACCACATCCCCATGTTTATGTACAGACTCCACTGAGGATGGTGTGAAACCTGTGGGCTGTGTAAATCCTACACAACGCTCCAAAGGGGTTCAATGATACGTTCGCCCTGCTGAGCCTCTCTACCAAGGAGAAAGTTTCACACGATGCCAGTTGTGGGACCAGCAGATTTTCAGTCACCTGAACCGAGTACTCCTCCAGTCTTCCCTGTGACTCCAGTCACTGAAGGAGGAATAACTTACCTAAAGGAAAAGAAGGAGTGGTGGGGAGAAGAAAAAGAGGCAGTGAGGTTATAAGGCACTGCAGTAACGGTGGATACAGAACTGAGAGGGGCTGGAGGGGTTGGTTTCCCTGCTGTTACCACCAGATGGTGTTGCAGAGCAAGCCAGCAGAAGCACCGAAGGCTCTGTGTGTAGGCGCTCACATGCTCACAAGCTGAGTAATAACATTTTGTAGATAAAATGACGTTTTAAAATCCATTCTTATTGCTCATACAGGTATTTCTTAGCCATCATCACTGAAGAACATCAGTGCCTCTCCTGAATGACTCAGACGAGCTCTTCCCTAGGCCTCCCTGTAAGGAGGATTACTGCACAGCACTGGCTGCAAAACTTGCTGTTGAACATCCCCATCCACCAAAGCAGTCAGTGACGCAGCAGAAGGATGTCCGCGTCACTCAGAGCACCGCTGTCATTGAAGAAATAGTATGGGGGAGTAAGCAACCACTAGTCACCAGAATTAACTCCTGCAAACAGCCCACCAAGAAAGATGCCCCAAATTGAAAATGGAGGAGAGGGGTATTTTGCACAAAACAGTCGCTCAGAGGAATAAAACATCTTTAATTGATGAACGTGGAATAAATGGTTAAAAAGTCATCTCATCTAAAAAGAAGATACTGTCTTTTAAAGTATATTACAAATGCTCCCTTACTATTAGCACCTCAGTATCCTACAAGCAGTATTACCTACCTCTCCTACCACCTTGCTCACCTTGTGAGCACTTCACAAGTACTGACTAAACTTGTTCTTGAATTGTCCAGCTGATTAACATAATTCAACTAAACCCAGAACGACTCATCTCAATCTGTTCTTCACATGAAGATTGCTGCTTCTGTTTCAGAAGTGGGGAAGGCCTGTGTGCTTGAAAGATGCTGTTTCTCAACAGTATAAATGGCTCTAGTGAAAAAACCCAACAACCACCCAACACCAAACCAGACTGCCTGTCCCTGCAAACACCTGATTTGTGGGATGAGGCTACGCCTTTCTCAATGACAATGGCATTTCAAGTGTCTTCTGTCTCCTCTCTACTTTCCCCACCCAGTCCTACCTCCTTCATCTCCTTTTACTGCTCCAACACATGGTTCTACTTCATGCATGGTGCTACTTGCTGCACTCTTCACATTATAGCTAACTCAGTATAATGGCTATCTGCTAAGGGAAGGTTCTTCTTTACTATTTGCTTGTACTGTCACCCATCTGTCCATATTTTCACCCTTCTCAGGGAGCTAGACCAAGAGAAAGATGATGTCTTCATTTCAAACAGTTAATTTTTAGGTGACTGAGCCTGATCATTGCAGAGCCAGATTGTTCAAAGCAAGCAGTGAAGGAAAGGGACTAGCACTTCTCCTCTGCACTGTTATTTGCTGTCCAGGGTGTCTTAGACATAGCATTCAAACTGCATCCCAAGAGAAGAAGTAGTTTTGGTTAGCCCACCTAGAGGTCTCACAGAAATACGTGTTCTCAGCCTGTATCTCCTGATGGCAAAGCCAGCTAGCTGTCTGTCTTTCTTGCTCTACCATTTATAAGGGGTATCTTTCATGTAGGCACTCCCCTCACATCTAGCTTTTGAAATTGTGGTTATTTCTAACCTCTTAAAATACATCCTTCATGTTTCAGATAGTGCTGGTGCTTGCTTTGAAACTGTCACTCACACACTCAACCCACCAGTCTCTTGCTGTCTTGTCCCACACCTCTGTGTTATTGTGTTTGCAGACAGAAAGGTAGAAGAGGAAAATTCTGCTACAAAACATGACAACCTTGCCCTCTCCTCTGATGACATTTGTGGATTCCTTGTGGTTCTTTTCCCAAAGGCAAAAGCCAGACCAAAGCCTGCTGGAGTTTTAGTGAGGTGGTTGTAAAGGCAAATGTTCCCTTTGGGATTTAGTTAAGGATAGGAAATGATTTTATGTCTGTGACCTACATCAAGGATGAGGCCAGGTTTCCAGTGGTAAAAGAAAAATGCAGCAACATATTTTGCTTGGGTTTATATGTGTGGGTTAAGCTAATCCAATAAGAGACAAATATTTTCAATGATGGCCCTTTTCTTTTTACCTCTTTTTTACCACCCAAGTCACAGAAATCAAAGGCAGGGACTGGGTGAATGAAGAACTGCCCACTATAGGAGAAGACCAGGTTCAAGACCATCTAAGGAACCTGAGGGTGCACAAGCCCATGGGACCTGATGAGATGCATGTGTGGGTCCTCGGGTAACTGACAGATGAAGTTGATAAGCCACTATTAATCATATTCTAGAAGCTGTGGCAGCCCAGTGAAGTTCCTGCTGAGCGGAAAAGGGGAAATAACCCCCCCAATTTTTAAAAGGGAGAAAAGGAACATCTGAGGAGATATGGGTCAGTCAGTCTCACTTCTGTGACTGTAAGATCATGGAGCAGATCCTCCTGGAAACTATGCTAGGGCATGTGGAATATAAGGAAGTGATTGGTGACAGCCAGCATGGCTTCAGTAAGGGCAAATCGTGCCTGCCAAATCTGGTGGCCTTTCCATGACAGTGTTACAGTGTTGGTGGATAAAGGAAGAACAACAGACGTCATCTACCTGGACTTGCGCAAAGCATTTAATGCTATCCCATACAACATCCTTGTCTCTAAATTGGAGAGACATGGATTTAATGTATGGACCACTCAGTGGATAAGGAATTATCTGGAGAGAGAGGAGAGGAGAGGAGAGGAGAGGAGAAGAGAAGAGAAGAGAAGAGAAGAGAAGAGAAGAGAAGAGAAGAGAAGA
>JANIJG010017763.1:0-16166 GCA_024611175.1 Megaceryle torquata | reverse complement strand
GGTTTAATAAGCGAGTAGATGTAGCACTTGAGGCTCCGGGCTACTGGTGAGGGAGATGGTGGGATGAAGGCTGGACTCGATGATCCTACAGGTCCTTTCCCACCACAATGATTCTCTGATTCAACGTGGACCTGGGGAGCGTAGGAAGTAGAAACCAAGATGTTGATTTCTACCTGAAAAAGCTGGAGCTATAGTAATTTTTTTATGGAGTTGGGTGATTACTTTCCTAATTTTTATAGCTTAACTTGGAGCCAAAGCACGAGTTTAATTTTTGAAAGCTTTTGGAGGTACCCTCCCCACCCTGTCCCTGTACCCTTGAGAGCTTAACGAAAGCAAGTTGTGCAAAGCATTGACTTTTGATCTGGAAACTGCACCTTTTACCCCACGCCGACTTATTTAGGGATAAAAGAGATTTTTGTTGAGCTACCACCATCATTGTCTGAGGTGTCAAAGCACAGAGATGATTTTCCTGGTGGTTACTCACTACACCAAGTCACGCTCGTTCCAGGAGAGTTATGCTGAACAGGGGCAGCAAGGGGGAGTTCTGTGGAAGTCACTAATTCTGGGGTTTTATTTGTTGCTTTGTTGTCATTTTTCCCTAGGTGTTACACCAGACTTTTCCTCAACATACCTTCCTGATGAACGGCCTGATTCATGGAGTCAAGGTAACGAATATTCCTTCCAGCCACTATCATCTGGGTCATTTGCTGGTGTCACCTGGTATTTGACAGCTAAATATTTCCCTTTGGTGTGCTCCTGGCAAAGCGAATGCTGAGTGAGGAATTGACAGAGCACAGGCGTCGGGTTGTTGATTTTACTGAGTGGTGTTGACAATGTGCTGCCTGTCAGTGTGGGTTTGGGGCTGTAGCAGTCGTGAGTTTGGGCTGAAAACACTCTAATCAGCGTGAGATCAGCCCTCTCTCCATACCCTGGAGCGTAACAAAATGTAAAGTCAGTGACAACTGAGCTTATCACTGCTGGAAGTTGAAACAAAGCCAGTGTTTGTGAGCTCTCCCCAGACAGAGGTGGGGAGAGTGCTGTGGCCCAGTGAGTTTGGACCAAACCGCTGTTTCCAGAGCAGAACTGGAGGTAGCTACAGCAAACCAGCAGTAGCCAAGTGTTCTGACTTGAAAATGGGGCAAACCAGATTGTTTGGCTCTGGGCAGAGGATCTCAGGACGCGGCCCCAGAGGGGTTTGCCTCCGTGTGAGTTGGGCCCTCCCGTATACGCTTGAGGGCTCTTCCTGACCCGTCTTGGGGTCTGAAAGATGTTGAAAGGCTTTGAACAGTTGTGCTTATTGGCCTTAGCATCTCCTTGGCTCTGTCTTGTCTCCAGCTCCAAGAGAACCCTTTCCCTCGAGCTGCAGCAGATGTTGATGGGATGGAGCTTTGCCAGCACCGTTTGAGGTCCTGGCAGGGCAGCTCCTGCTGCGTAGGGAAGACCAAGGGCAGCAGTCCCAGTGCTTGCAGGGAATGGGAAGGGACTGGAGTGTTGAACTGGATTTTTTAGCAGTACCTGCTGGCTGAGGATTATTTTTTTTCTTCCTTAAAAGGATGTGAGTGGTTTAACAAACTGTTCTGTACTGGTAATGCTGCCTGTTTGTAGGCAATGAGAAGGGAATTGTCTCCTTGTGTCTTTATCTTTAGATAAATGTTCCCAAAACCTCTTGCTATTGACAAGCAGAATTTGACTGAAGGATTTCTCCCTGTCATTCTGTTTGTCTTAGGGTTTGCTTTCTTTTCTAAGTGCCCCACTGATTGGTGCTCTCTCTGATGTCTGGGGCAGGAAATCCTTCCTCCTCCTCACTGTCTTCTTCACGTGTGCACCAATTCCCCTTATGAAGATCAGTCCATGGTGAGTTTACTCTGGTTATAACCGAGGGGCTCTGAGGGGAGGAACAAGTGGGAGGCTGGATGGTGGGGACTCTGTGGGTGTCGCATTTGAGGATGAGGCAGAAGAGTCCGTCCAGTGGAGAAGGAAGCTCAGCCCAGAGACTCACTGATGTGGCTGGTTCTGCTGGAGGGTTCATCATCAGGACTTTTTAGACTCTCCTCTCCTGATGCCTGTTCTCCTGTCAGGTGCATTATCACTCTTAGGGCACGTTTTGGCTGGAGGGGGAGGAAATAACTTCCTTATGTGTGGGGGGGAAATAAGTCCTAAAACTCCGTGGGCCACCAGAGTGAAGCTCAGTGTTCCCGAGCACTTTCTGGTGCACAAAAGTCAGACAGAGCAAAAGGAGAGTAGGGGAGAGGTTCTAAGCCAGCAGCTGTGGACTGCAGTGTGGTCGCTCTCTGACTGTCCTCTACAACACCCGTTTCAGGTGGTACTTCGCTGTCATTTCCATGTCTGGAGTCTTTGCTGTCACCTTTTCAGTGATTTTTGCCTACGTTGCCGATATCACCCAGGAGCATGAGCGCAGCACGGCCTACGGCTTGGTAAGTTGCCGAGTAACTGCCTTGTCTCTTGGAAGGAATGTCTGGGGCTTTGCAGGTAGGAAAGGTATGAAATCAAGGTGGGAGATTTATTGACAAGCCCAAGGATGGCAGCAGTGAAAAGGCACCAGCGACAGGCTCTTTGCCAACAATATTTTCCCTGATCTTCTGCATGTGATTTAGCTCCAGGGTGAGGGCTGGTTTCTCTGCGGTCTGAATGTTGGCTGACTCGTTGCTCGGACTGTAAACCAAACCAGCCTGGTGTGTGAGCAGCTGTGCACCAGGCGAGGGGCTGGCGGCGATGCTGGCGAGCTGTGATTGGGCCCTTTCTATGGGGTTACTGAAAATAACGTATGGGAGGCCTTAGGATTGCTCTGATTTCCCTTCGCTAGAACTTGGCCTAGGTTGCCCTGAGAGAACCCATCAGCTTGGTGTCTACAGGAGTCCCATCAGAGATGGCAGAACTAGAAGCCTTGAGTTACTTGGGAGGAGAAAACAGGTTCTAGAAGAGGCCGTATTAACACTTTGTGCTTCCAGGTGTCAGCCACCTTTGCTGCCAGTCTGGTCACGAGCCCGGCAATCGGAGCATACCTTTCCCAAGCCTACGGTGACACTCTGGTGGTGGTGCTGGCTTCGGGAGTTGCTTTGCTGGATATTGGTTTCATCCTGCTGGCTGTGCCGGAGTCTCTGCCCGAGGAGATGCGCCCGGTCTCCTGGGGAGCTCCGATCTCCTGGGAACAAGCAGATCCGTTTGCTGTAAGTCATGTTGCTGCTGGTTTCTCTCCATTCCCCATTTCTCTCTCATTCCACAAGAGGTGGTGGACACAAGGCTTAGATTAACCCCACTGAAGGTGCAGGGTTTGGCTGCACAGCAGACTGCACCCATCCAGAGCTGTCTGGCAGTTTCTTACCAATGTCATATAGCCACAGACCAGCTGAAAGCAGCTTCAGGTGCCCTGAAGCAAGAGCATCTCTGGGTGGAAATGGGCCAGTCGTTTGAATATTAATTCCAAGACCTAACCACAGAACTGTGTCAGGAGAAGGCTCTTGTGTTCCTGGCTTCTCAGGATGGTTACTAGTGATGAAGAGCTTTGCACAGCTTCACCTCACCTTTGCTTGCTAGGAAGGTTATTTGGGCTCTCTTTGGAAACCCCAATTCTGATCAAAAGCACTTGACTATAAATCTGAGAAAGCGAAAGGTAAAAAATTCCTCATTCTGAAGCCTGATGCCATCGTACACAGGGTCTGGTTTGATCCAAGCATTCACTTTAGATAGAAGATGGTGACTTCAGCACTTGGTTTTGCTGGTTTTGTACTTGGAGAATATTTAATGATATTAACTCTGGGATTCTTTATTTTTTTTTTCATTCCTTACAGTCCTTGCGGAAAGTGGGGCAGGATTCCACAGTGCTGCTCATCTGTATCACCGTCTTTCTCTCCTACCTTCCCGAAGCTGGCCAGTACTCCAGCTTTTTCCTGTACCTGCGGCAGGTCAGTCTCTCCAGGAGGGAAGCTTCTGAAGGCAGGATAGCCCAGCCTACAAATATTCTTTGAGTTGCATGTCCTGAGGGAGCTGATCTTGGCCATTTTACTCCTATGGCAGCAGGGAGTTGGTGGGAGGTTTGGCTGATTCATGTTTAAGCACCTGACAAGCACTGTCACTAAAGTTTGGTGACACCCAATGGGGTTTTTTTGTCTCAAATCTCCTGCTTGAAAAGTCCTTTCCTGGTGTTTTCACAGGTCATCGGATTTTCCTCAGAGACTGTGGCAGCCTTTATTGGTGTAGTTGGAATCCTGTCTATACTGGCTCAGGTGAGGAGCGATTTCTCTGGGTATAAAAACATCCAAAATTGATGCTAATGGAGGGGGGGGGGGTGAGTTGTCAGAATCCCTGTGGCCACACGGGCATCATCGGGCCCATGCACAGCTACCAGCAGCTCCTCTCTCTTGGCTCTTGAATATCTCGATTTGTCAAGTAACAAACTGTGGTGAGCTGGGGGGTGGCCCATTGTTGCTTTGTGAAACTGTCTAGAGGCTGTAAATGTAAATATTTCAAAATTGGGAGAAAGAAACTTATTTAAAAGTTTAAAAGATCAGGGAGAAGTTGTGGATGCCCTATCCCTGGAAGTGTTCAAATATAGGTTGGATTGGGCTTTGAGCAACCTGGTCTAGGGGGAGGTGTCCCTGCCCATGGTAGGGAGGCTTGGAACTGGATGATTTTTAAGGTCCTTTCCAACCCAAACCAGTCTATGATTCTATTCTTTGATTCTGTGAAACCCCACAGACCATGCTCTGACTGCAGGACGGGGACGTGCTGGTTTCTGACTGGGCTATGAGAACAGGGAGTGTGGGGGGTGTGCACAGTGGCCAGTCTCACAGCAGCATAAGGTCTCTTGGCTTCCCAAGCTCTTCCCCTCCGGTGCTCTCATCTTGCTTTGCACTTATTTTGAAAGTTTTTCTTTCCAGACAGTTGTGTTGGGAATTCTCATGCGTTCGATAGGAAATAAAAACACCATCCTCTTGGGACTGGGCTTCCAGATCCTGCAGCTTGCCTGGTACGGCTTCGGATCACAGCCTTGGTAAGAGTTTGCCCACGTTTGTCTCCTGGCATCATCAGGTTTCTCCCTCTGCGGTGGTTCTGCGGCCGAGGGCGATGCCGTGGTGCTGGTTTGCACTGGCAAACCTCCTCCTAACCATGGCCTCTTTCTCTCCCAGGATGATGTGGGCAGCGGGAGCCGTGGCTGCCATGTCCAGCATCACCTTCCCGGCCATCAGTGCCATGGTGTCTCGGAATGCAGACCCCGACCAACAGGGTGAGTCCCTTGGGATTTGCCTAGTGGGTGCTGGAGCTGACACACGTTGGAGTTCTGGGTGGTGGTGGTGGCAGGGTTGACAGGAGGGGTGGTGGTGGTGGTGGGGTGGTGCCAGCCATGAGGTGTCACTTGATTCTTGGTCATTTTGCTGCTCTTGGCTTTGATTGGAGCTGATGCTTTAGGAGGGGATTCTTAGATGCTTTATGTAGGTGTCCCATGTTGCCTGGCTGAAGTAGAAGCGTGATTGCTGCTTCATCTTTTGCCTTCTTCATGGTTTGAACCTGAGCCTTCAGACTTGGCTGCCTTAAATTCCAGTCCAGTTGGACGTCGCAGCTTCCCGTGTCCGTGCTCGTTCTATTCTCCACAGTAGCAAGCCCCAGAGTTCCTGATTTTTGTAAAACCCGATACTGAGCGAAGCTCATCACAAGCTAAAAATCATCTGTAGTGTGTGTCAGACCAGACCTAAATATTTGGTCCTGTCTTTAAACCCGTGAGCATCTGGAAAGCAAGAGGGTTCTGCAGAAAGCTGGAGGTGTGTCTTCCTTTCCTGGCTGTCCCTAGGTGTGGTGCAGGGGATGATCACTGGGATTCGGGGGCTGTGCAATGGCCTGGGGCCTGCGCTCTACGGCTTTGTCTTCTATCTCTTCCACGTGGAGTTGAATGAGATGGCTGAGGTGGAAACTTTGGGTAAGGCCTCCAGACCCAACATGGCCAACCCTACAGACGAGGTAAACCGATCAGCGTTACGGTTCCGTGTGCTGGGCTGCTTCTGTCCTGCACTTGAGCCTTAAAAATGCTTCCTCTGTTTCTCCCTACAGAGCAGCATTATCCCAGGGCCTCCATTCCTGTTTGGGGCCTGCTCTGTGCTGCTGTCACTCCTGGTGGCCTTGTTCATCCCCGAGCACAACCTCACGCTGAGGTCGGGCAGCCACAAGAAGCACAGTAACGGAGCCCAGACCCATGCCCACAGCCCACAGGCCGGAGGGTCGGATGGCAAGGAGCCCCTGCTTGAGGACAGCAGCGTGTGAGGTTGGGAGAGCAGGACCTGGCTCGCGTCGCAGCTCCAGACCGAGGATGGACTCAGCCAGTGGAAGTGAGGGGAGAGAGGGTGAGGGGAGAGAAGAACGAGGTGACACTGCACCACTAACAGCCAGTGAGAAGGGACTGGGGTTCCCTTCAAGCCAAATACCCAGCTGGTGCAGAAAGGGAGCTGTATCATCTGGTGATGGTGGAACAGGGAGATACTGAAGTGCTCCACGGGAAGGGGTCGTTGGTTGAAGCAAAGCTGGTCCGTGATACCAAACTTCCTGGTGTCACCCACCAAACGCTCAACTCACCAGTGAGAAATGGAGCTGGCACCGTCTGTGCTCTGACGTGAGCTAACCGAGCTGCCAGCCAGAACAGAACGAGGCATCTGTCACGTGCCCCATCCCCTAATGTCACTGGGACGTGCTGCTCGATGGGCTCGGCCCGGGGAGCGGCTCGGCAGCGTCCTGCGGCCGTGGTGACGCACGGCGTCTGCAGGCACGAGGAACGGGTCGTGCGGTCGCCTGCGAGCGGATCCTCGCTGCTTGAGGGTTTGATGGATTTTGCCCATTCTGCCCCAAGTGGAACTGAGACCAAAAAAAAAAAAACAAACCCCAAAAAACCCCACCACCCAAATCTACTGACTTCATGTTCTGATGAAGAAAAGTGGCTAAGTTACATTGCAGCTGACCCAGGGGAGGATGGGCAGATGAGAGAAGGGCGAGCACGTGAATTGTGAGCGCTTAGATGGTCAACACTGTTTGTGTTTGTTTGGGTTTTCTTCCTTTTTTTTTCTCTTTTGTTACACCCATGTAACATTTGTCCGTCGCTACCTCCACAGGTAGTAGGTAGAGGGATTTTTTTCAGGAATCTTTTTCTGGAATTGAAAGGGTTGTTTAGAAAGCACCAGTTCTTTGAGAGGTTGGAGGAACAACTAAGCTCTGCCAAGCACTTTGATCAAGAGTAGTTTCCTGAGAGAGGTCAAAGAAATAGCTGTTTATCTCAAGCACTTTTGTAAAGCATGTTGATTTTTCCCCAGGCTCTTGCCATCTGATATTAAAACCAGATAACGACTGTAGTTTGTTTTCTCTCAGTCCAAGAGATCCCGACAGTGACGATTGCCATGGATTTGAACTGGATCCCGTGTAGCATTTCCAAGCCTGCTGGGATGGCTGTATTGTTTTGTTGGGAAATAGAATTGTAACCTCTGCTGAGGGGTTTGGCTTTGTTTAGAGAGAGCAGCAGGTACTTGAGCTGGAGGTTTGTGCAAGAAGCCAAGACAAACGTGCACGGAACGCTTGGTTGGTTGTAGATACGTAGGGATGTGGCAGAGGGCAGGAAAACATTGTTCTTGTTTGAGTCAGATCAGAAGGAATGGTCTTGAGCAGTCACTGGGGAAGTAACAACCAAACAGGGAACACTGAAGAAATTAATTGTTAAGGGAATTAATTGAGAATACGGTGGCCAAAACCAGTCCTGGCTCAGTGGGCTGTGTGCAGCGGCTGGGATGCCTTCTCTGTCGGTTTGGAATGTCTTGTGTCTTTGCAAAGGGGTTGTCGTGGCTGCTGCTGTGCCCGTGCAGCAGCGACTGCTGTCTTTACTGGAAAACACCAACTGGACGACCCTGGGGAGCTCAGTCCCTGGCCTACAGCTGGCAGAGGCAGTGGAGAGCCCCATCCAGCCTGGCCCAGCCCTGGCAGTGGGAGGGATCCAGCGTCTGACTGGGCTGGTGAGCAATGGCTTTGGAGTCATCCAGAGCAGCGCTTTCCTGCGGGTCTCTTACACCCCTGTCAGACACTTACAGCTCGGAACCGCTGCCTGCCTAGACTGGGCTAGACTGATAAAGTCTGTTTACCAATTTCCTGGACCAGTTAGTTATGGGAGGTGGACATTTCAGTGAAATAATTCAGTTTGTTTTGCATTAATTCAGACCCTGTAGCGGGAAGTGTAAGAGCAGACGATCGGCCGTGCAGAGCGCGGCTGCCGGGGGCGTGGGGTCTCGCTGCCGGGTGGGAGAACAGAGCCAGCAGAAACTCTTGGTGACCTGTGGTGACTCCGGTTTCCCCAAGCTCCTCACAGGGATGCTTCAAATTCCCAGACGTTACTGGGCTGGACTGTCTTGTGCGTGCACAGCGAGCTCCTTTCCTGAAGGAAATCCAGTCACTTAAAGTGACTGCTGCTCACAAAAAATGCCTTTTTTGGTTTTTTGATGGGGGCTTTACCAAGTCCATCTGGTGATTCATCTATTGACGCTGCATTAAAATGAACTGAAGTAGATTTGTCCCTCGCACATGAAGTGAAATGAAACACTGACTTGTTACCTCCTTTGCACTGAGGCACTCAGAGCTTCACGGGTAGAATAGAGTGGAACGGTACGAAAAAAATGAGCATAATTTATATGATATAAAGTATATAGAGATATATTTTTTAAAGTCCTTTCCTTTATCGAATAGTTTATCACAACCGATGCATTCCCAGTCCCATTCCCTCTCCCCTCCACCGTTGCCTGTGGCATCTCAGCCTCTCCTGCCCTTCAGGCTGCAGAATTATCGTGGCCAGCCCCCCACGGCCCCTGTGACCACCACGCAACACCCAAGTTCCAAGCAATGACATCTTCCAGCTTGTGAGTAGTGGACTGGGACTGGTTTGGTCACTTTTGTCAGCCCTTGAGCTGGGGACCGAGCGATGCTGCAGGTCAGGGGGTGGAGGGATTACAGTGTTGCTGTGGGCACCGTTATCACCGTGAAGGTGACGTGGGCATCAGTCCCTCGCTGTGCCCGTGCGTGGGTCTCCCGGTCGGACAGGGCTGTTTGCCCTCCCCAGAGACTTGTCCTGGCACTGGGATTCCTTTTGGTGGTTCTGGAGTTCGTCTCACCAGGTACACTGGGGGCTCAGCCCCAGGTAACTCCCCTCCCCTTCAGCATAGAGATGTGACCCACCCACCATTCTGCCTTTTAAGTGACAGAGGAGGACTTGGGCCAAGCGGTGACAGAGCTGGAATCACCAGACCTGAATGAAGAATGTCTCGTTCTGAAGGGCTGGTAATTTCACACCGTCCCTCGTGGAGATGGGAAAATCTGTACGAAGGATTCAGCCAGTTTTGCCAATTTTTTTGTTACTTTATATAAAAACGCAACTTTTTTAAAAGAGCCTTTTCTTAAAATCCCCTTCATCTGCTGGGTAGGGCCTGAGCCTGGCTGTTTAACATCGCTATGCCCAGAGTCTGTCTGCAGTGACTTATTCGTGTGGGTAACAGCAATGCCCCAAACAAGGCAAAAATTGGCTTAATTGCCCCTCTCCTGCAGTTCCACTACTCACAGCAGCAGCTCAAGCGAGTTTAAAGCGGCCTTGTCGCATTAACCCCCCGCCCCCCCCGTTAAACCATCGCTTTCTCTTCTACGAAAGTAACTTTTTACTTCACTGATTTTTATTCTTTTCTCTGCACTCAAGCCTTTGGTTATCTTGGAAAAGCGTGGCCACGTGGCAGCCCACCTTGGCTGAAGGACGGCAGCACCTCCACGTTTACTCTCGCCTGTGTTTCTGTACCTCTTGGGGATTTTTTTCTCTTAAGCTAATGATGAAATGTACTTATTTCAGTTCGGGTTGTGTTCAGAACGGGTTCATCTCTCCCTCTGATGGATTATTTATTAAACTGCTGCTTTCCTGTTGTGTTGAAGTTCTCTCTCCTTTGGCTTTCTCCTCCGTTTTCCAACGTGTGCCCCGAGCTTTTGGCTGGTGCGTCTCAACCCGTGCGAATGGTGCTGAAGAAGCTGTTACAAGAGGCTGTGTGTCAGGCCTTGCACGTTGACCTGTCTCCAACCAGCACAAACTGTCAAGTAATTTCTGCAATTTCCTTAAAACTAAAGTATTCTAGAGCCAAAAGTACTTGGAATCAATTTGCATTCACCCTTGACCCTCAAATAGTCATCTGGGGTTCCATGGAAGCATTATGATAGTGGAGCCTCAACAGCTCCAGCTCCTCTGGTGTTGAAGCATAAAACATTTTGAGCCGTGACCCAGCTGCTGGTCACACAGGGTGGGGGCTGAGGGCTCTGGGAAGCTGTTTTCAGGCAGTTTGTGCAGGGTAGAATCAGAGAATGGACATGATGGGGCCAAGCAGGGAGCATCCAAATGCTTTAGAGGAGCGAGTGGTCCTGGGTCAGTGTTGCTGGGCTGTAGTTGTCACCTCACTGGCCCCAGCCCAAGGAGCCAGTCCCCACGTGGGGTGCCCAGCTCCCATGTCCCCACCTCTTCCCAGGGCTGATTTCACCGTCCCAGATTCTTGTCTTCCAGACAGGCTTTATTTAGATCCTATCTTCCTCATTTAAACACTTTTGGTGGTTGAGGAGGGTACTGAGTGAACAGTATAATCACCAGAAGTATAAACAACATCCAGGACAGCTCTTTGATGGGTTCTGGTGTTTGATGGCCGATATCCGGTAAGGAGCTGGAAACACAAGCCACCCATTGTACAATACGTTGCCTTTTGTATTTATTTCCTCTGGATGTCAGCTTATTTTTATTCTATTTATTTCATCTTCAGTTGAAAAAGATCCCTTGTCTCGTCTTGTTTTGCATCACTGGAGATCAAAAGAGGGTCTTTCAGTAGGGTGTGGTGTTGACCCTTCTCTCCTTGGCGTGGTGGTCGTTCAGGCAGCGCAGGTCACCTGGCATCGCTGCGATGGGGACACTGCTGTGTGAGGGGCAAGCCTCCCTGGGGTGAGATTCTCCATGTTTAGCACCACGCAGAAAACTTTTAATCTTGTTCCAGTTGTCCTCATTAGCACCTACTCCAACCCTGTCCATTTCTGGTGATGACAGCTCAGGGCTACACCCAGACCTGGTGGGCTCCAGCATTGCCGGTGGCGGTGTGGGGGTATCCTGTGCTGGGGGGTATCCTGTGCTTGGGGGTATCCTGTGCTGGGGTATCCTGTGCTGGGGTATCCTGTGCTGGGGGGTATCCTGTGCTGGGGTATCCTGTGCTGGGGCCCAGCATTCATCCCGCTGTGGTTTGTCTCCCTGCTGAACTGTTTTGTTTCCTGAGCAACAGCTCTGGAGCAAGCACTGCCCGCCAAAGCCCCCGTTCCTGCCCCTCAGGAGGAAGCACCGTTGGCTTCCAGGAAAACTTTTGGGACTTCTGATTCTTGAAAACCATCATTCCCATAGCTCTGACCTGAAAAGTTTCCTGTTGGGTGGAAAACTGTCCCAGTGCTGAAGTTTGCTCTTTCCGCCCTGTGTCTCAAACCTGATGATCTCTCTTTGCCATGTTTGGGGCAGGGGCTGCTGCCTGCACACCCGGGGATGGGGGAGGAAGGGCCTTGAAGTCCCCTGAGCCAGTGGTAGGGCAGGAACTGTGGGGACAGCTCAGGGTCAAACCTGTGGGAGCTGCCTTGGGTTCTCTGAGCGTGGACAAGTCCCTTGTCCTCTCCCTGGCTGGTAACGGTGCCGGCAGAGCTGGACCTCATGCAGCTATTGTTTTATCAGGTTTCCATAATTCCCTTTTCCTCTGTGATTTGTGTTGCCCATTTGCCTGGTGAAGCTCCTGGGGTACTCGGCAAGCCCTGAACCTGGGGAAGTTCATCACAAGGTGCCGGACTTTACCCAGCAGAAACCTGCACCAGAAACCTGCACCAGACCCTGGCCAAGGGTGGCTACCAGGACTTGGGTAATTTATTTTTTCAACTGCGTTTTGCCCCTTTTTCCCCCAAATCCTGTAGCAATAAGCATGGCCTGCGAGGATGGTGTTGCCCTTCTTTGCATGCTCCCTTGGTGACATTACAAAGTGATCCTTCCCCCAACGAAGTCACTCAGCGCTCGGTGTCACCCCCCCCTCCAAACTGCTGTGGGGCACAGCCTGGGAAGCCCTGACGGGTCCCTCCTGGGGCTCGCCTGTGGCTATCGCTCGCCCGTTGCCCATGGAGGGACTGGCAAAGCCTTGTGCTGTGGATCTGGGCCGCAGGAGTTGGATGGGGAGGTCAAACCCTGGCCCTGCCGGAGCATCCTAGGGCATCCCAGGCTTGATGCCGGGAAGAGCCGGGTCAGTGCCGGGAGCAGCCCCAGCTTGTCCCACACCAGGGCTTGGCCGGGGGCTCCGGGAAACGCCTCTGTTAACACAGGATGGAAGGAACAAAAACCTCAGAGCCATTAATCACCTGGCTTTGGCTGAATGTGCATATTTGATGACAGCTGTTTACAGAGCACTTCCCTTGCTCCGAGGGCTACTGGACCATCAGAACGTTAATTACTCAGCCTCCCGAAAGGATGCGCGACGCGCCCAGTGCCCAGAGCTGCCTCTCCAGATTGTTCCCAGATGGGAAATGGCCAAATCCTGCGCCGACTTTCCATCTTCTGCAACAGGAGGTGCGGGGCTGTGCGCGTCCCCTCCCTCATCCCTTTAGCATCTTCCCCGGCCTTGGTCACAGCCTAGTGGAATGGAATGGGGGAGAACTGGGCCTGTCCCTTCCCAGGGAGCTGGGAAGGAGCGAGGAAGCGATGCCAGACCTGCTGTGAGACTGGACAGGTTCTGAGGCTGTGCCAGGGCTTGGGGCTGAGATAACACAGGGTAATCACCAGGTTCCACTAGTAACATTTTCTCCATCTATACCATAAACTTGACCCTCACAGTAGCACCTATCTTCACCCTCAAAACCACCCTTTTCTGGGGTTAAATGTGATGTGGGCTGCCCACTGGGTTGGTGGGGGCCCTTGCACCATGCAGGGGACTATCAGTCCAAGGGCTTTCCTGGCACAGCCCTTGTCTGCAGAGCTGGGTGTTGCAAGAGAGATGAACTTGGAAGAAAATCAGTAACCTCCCTCTGGAAATACCCCTTGGGCTGGAAAATCCAAGCCCCCAGGGCTGGTGCTTGTGGGGGCGGTCCCTGCAGAGCTTAAGAAGGGCTGAGGATGGGGCTGGCGCCCAGAAGGAGACAGCCCCGGCTGGTGGCGTTTGCTCGCTGGGAGGAAGGAAAACCAGCCCCTGCTGCTGCCTTGCCCTGCCATTGGCTCTGCGGATGATGGAGCCAGCTCCTCTTCTCCTCCTCCTGGGATCGCTGTGGGGCTGCAATGGTGAGTGCCACGGGGCCCAAAAGCCATCCTGATCCCTTAACCCTCTACTCTCTTCATTTCGCCATGTGGCACTGTGGGTGAACACAGCCCCAGGGTCCTCCTGCTGCTGAGCCCCAACAGCCACCCTGTCCCACGTGTGTGGCTGCTGCAGGGCTCCTTGTCCCAGTGCTCAGCCTGGCCTGGGGTCACTGCCCCACTGCCAGAATGGCAGAAAAGCTGGTGAAGGATGAGGACTGCGAGGGGGGGAAGGGTTTTTTGGGCTCGTTTCCACAAGAAATGGCTGGAGAATCTCCATGGTAAGCTGAGGTGGGTCAAGGAGATGGGGCAGACCCCGTCTGGCGTTGCCGCAGGCATGTTGGCTCCACCGCACTCCCGATGCCCAGTGGCTGTGAGCAGCTGCCCTGGGCATCGTGGGGAAGCCTCAACCAGCCCTAATGAGTCGCCACTAATGAGCTGCTCCCTGCCTCCCCCCCCCCCCCATGAAGCTTCTGCATTGCCCGAGTGTGACCGTTCACTTTGCAGCAAACTGGGGAACCACTGTCCAGTCTGCACTCTAAACAACGGGGTTCTGGTGATTGTCCCCTAAACCCCATGGTTTGCTCCCTCCTCTGCCCAGGGCAACCCGCTGCCAGGCTGGTGGTGACGCCAAAGGAGCTGCTGGTGCCGTACGGGGGCTCGGTGCAGCTGAACTGCTCCCTGGCCTGCGAGGGGGGCACAGTGCAGTGGAAGGGGCTGGACACCAACCTGGGGAACATCACCTCCTTCCCCACCCACAGCATCCTGCACATCAGCAGTGCCGTGGTCGCCATGGCAGGCACCAAGACCTGCCAGGGGACTTGCAACAGGCAGCAATACCAGCGCAGTGTTCAACTGGAGGTCTACGGTAAGGCTCCCCCAGCTCGACCCCGGCTGCCCGCTCCCTCCTGGGCCACGGTGCCAAAAATCCTCACTTGACGCTGTGGTTCCTCTCCCAGCGCTCCCAGACAGGCTGCAGCTGGAGACAGAGCCCAGCACCCTGGAGCCAGGGCGGCCAGGCAGCCTGCGCTGCTCAGCCAAGGGGATTTACCCGCTGAAATTTATGAGGCTCACCTGGTACTGGGGGGACCAGGCACTGGAGGACAGAGACTTCAAAAGCGTGGAATCTGACGAGGAGCTGTCTGATGTCGTGTCCACGCTGCCGTTGGCCTGGGAGGATGTGAGAGAAGGGGTGGAATTCAGGTGTGAGGTGACGCTGAGAATTCATCAGGAGATCTTCACCCGCGTGGCATCTGTGGCAGTGAGGACCAGAGGTGAGTGACAGGATGGGAGGGAGCTGGGGACCCAGGTCATGAGCTGCCCCATTGCCCTGCACTGCTTGAAATGGCTTTGCTGGGATGGGAATAGCGCCCATTTCTGTGCCACTCTGCAAATCTCCTGTCCCTGTCCCCGTCGCTGCTGCCATGCTGGCGGTGCCGGTTTGCTTCTGCTCGCTGCCTCTCCTGCTTGGGATGGCTGGCTGGTGGGGTGGAGGAGGATGGGGCTGCTGGGCGGTGTGGGTGGAGAGAGCTGTCACCCCCCCAGTTACCCCCACGTGTGCCAGAGAGGCCTCATCCCAGCTTCGAGCCATGGGTGAGGCCGCTGTGTCCCACTGTGTTCACAGCTGTGACAGAGCAGCTGGTGGCTGTGGCCACCTCCACAGGGAGCTCCCAGACAGTGGTGACTACAATGGGGACCCCCAGCACAGCCAGCCCCATGACCACCTCTGCACTGCCTCCAGAGCCAAGAGTCCCCACACACGATCCCACCCCAGCCCTGACTGCCACCCGAGTGTCACCTGCTGCTGACACCATCCTGGAGCCAGCTGCTGCCACCAAACCCCCCTCCACAGAGCACTTGGCTCCCTGGGATATCCTCACAGGCAGCCCCACAGCACATCCGGCCACCACCGTGGTCCCCGGCTCCGGCACGGTGGTGGCTGCGGGCAGCATCAGCTGGGGGTCTCCATCAACTGAGAAGGCGCCAGAGCCCTCCGTGGGGCCAGCACCCACCTGCAGCCTGCAGATCTGGTCCCTGCCACCCAACGGGACGCGGGGCAGGGCCCTGAGCATCGAGTGCCACGCGCGGTGCACCGGCAACGCCACCGTCCGCTGGCTGCGGACCCCCGTGGCCCTCTCGCAGTACCGGGAGGAGGCGGCGGGCAGCACCTCCACGCTGCGGCTGGACCGCGCCGAGCCCTGGCACCAGGGTCACTACCAGTGCGTCCTGCTGGGCCACCGCTCGCAGGTGGTCGGTCTGCAGCTGACAGTCTCAGATGGTAAGTGGTGGTCAGTGTGGGGGGGGTCTCCTGTACCCCTATCGCTCACGCTCGGGCTGTAGCGGGTTGTGTGGGTGCTGCGTTCAGTGCCGGGGGTGTTACGCTCTGCAGTTCAAGCTCCTTCTGGTGCCTTTGCAGAGTCGCTCAGCACGGGCCCTGCCATCGCCATGGGGACAACGGCCTCGCTGTTGGGACTGATGGTGGCCAGCGTCGTGTCCCATCGCCTGCGCAAACGGTTCCGGTCTCAGTACGAGCTGCCTTAGGAGCTCCCTGCTCCCGCGCTTCCTGCTGCTGGCATCGCCCGGCCCCTGGGACAACGAGCAGCCGACGGAGCCCGGCTCGCGGCGGGCGGGGACTGGTGGAACTGGTGGGGTGGGGGATGTTGCTTTTTAGACCAGAGAGAAAAGCCCCGGGACGAGTGCTCTGGGACCTCGGGAGCTTTTTGAAAGCTTCACCCGTGCCTGAGGCTGATGCTGCCCGGGACACGGAGGGGTTTGTGAGGGGACGGGTCCTGGGGGGGAAGGAAGGGTTTGCAGT
>JANIJG010017761.1:48589-72484 GCA_024611175.1 Megaceryle torquata | reverse complement strand
CCTAGCATATGCTGTCTTCCTTTTTCGGAAAAAAGAAAAAGAATATCTATATGTATATATATAAAAATATAGCATTGTGGGAAACATATGAAATAAAGTATTATTATTTTTGGCATCTTGTTATTTTAACAAGAAGTGTTTCACTAAATTCAGCTGAATAGATAAAGGAATTACCACATCTCTGGGGAATACATGTTGGTTCTAAGAAAATGTAGATTACGATTTACTGTTGAATTTTCTCTGATTCCTTTACTTTCAAACTTCCAACTTTAAAAGTGGAAAATGCTGTGGGTTTTTGTGCTCTGGGTTTAAATTGCAATTAGATTCCAGCTGGAGACTTCGAAACACAGCAGAACCCTGACAGGGAGAGTATTTGCCTTGGCTTCTATTTTGAGACTCCTTAGCAATATCACCTTGTCACAACAGCTGTTCTGAGAGCTGGGATTGGTGTGAATTTCTTCTTCACTGCCTGGCAAGTTTAAAAGTTGTAATACATTTTCAGTTCATTTTAGGTTCAGGTATTGCTGGGAGCAATCTTCATGTTCATCAAAAGGAATGAGATGCAACGATTGCAAAGCAGAGTTTCAGAAACTTATGCAAACTGCTCTCAGTGGGAAACCTCAACTGGGACTTTATTGCAAAAGCACCAGTCAGTGGAAGATCGGTTGTTAAATTTGCCAGAATAAATGTCCAGAGGTACAAAACTACTGCCAAACCACTCCTTTGGCAGACAGTAGAGGTCCAAGTAAACAAGAACAATTTCAATACCTGTACCCTTTAAATGATGTGTTAATCTGCAATCTCATTTGGCAGCAAAACCTGCTGTAGCTACAAGGTACTTAGCTGTGCTCTTGGAAAACTAATGTTCTCAGTTATAAAATGGTAAGCCACGGTAAACAGGCTGGGCCAAGTATGTAGAAAAGGTTTCTTTTGAAATTGAAGTGCCTGTCATGGCATAGTGGGGACATTTGAGATCATTCTTCTAATAAACTTTCCTACAAGCTTCTGCCACTGCTGTTGGCTGGTCCTTGCTCTCATCTGTTTAGCTTCTTGACAGTCTTAACCAGGGAACTTTTTGACATAGGGATCATCCCCAGGGTCCTCTTTCACATGTGACTTCTAATCATAACCTCTAGAAGCTTTCTTAGTTACACAGCTGAAATCTTAAGATCCAACAAAAATATTCTTAGTGCCGTTATTCTAAGTAGTCTGCCCAATCACTAAGATACTTCAGAAGAATGGGTCAAGTGTCTGTGCCATCTGAGGAAACTTTTCTGACCTCTCGGCACCTCAGTGTTGGATGGGAGTATAATAGGTGGTAGCAGCTGCTGTCAAGGGTGGCTGTAAGCTGCTCATCTCCTGGGGTGAAGGCCATGTGTGAGTGCCTGAGATAGAGGCTTTCCAGGAACATCAAGATAGAAGACAGTTTAAAAAGAAAGTAAGACTTGCTAAAAAAAAAAAAGGTAGACATTTCAAGTTTCAGTTAAATACAGACACCTCCTTTGCCTCTGAAGAGGCCTTATTTCCAGTCGTCTTTTTCTAAAAATGTAGGCAAACATTTCCCTGCTCAGACAATGTAGCTGTCTGTCATGAATTCAAGTTTCCTACTCTGAGCATCCCTCCTAAGGTGTAACAACAGTCTCACAACAGGCAGCAGGGCATCTTGAGGCTTATGTGATAAAATTAATTCACTGGGCCCTCAGCTCTGCAGTCTGCTTGGTGCAGGGTTCAGACTAAACATCAGCATGAGTGTAAGAGGAAAGGGGATATGCTTTTCTCATTGTTGCAAGCTTTGACATCAATTGTTTTATTTCTTCAAACATTTACACATGTGAACAGAACAAATCCATCTGTCCTGGTACCCACATATCTTTTATCACTCTCTCTGAAAACCATGTCTCAGTGCTTCACCAAAAACCCTGTTAGAGAAGGAGATCCTGACATTGTGTTGCTGATACAGTAAATTCCAGACTCATCATCTTTCTTATAAAGTTAGGATTTCATTTATTGCTGCCTGGTACAGGGGCAAACAGAGAATCAGAAATAGATCTGGGGTATAGTCTACATTTGTTTTCACCTTAGACTTTTTTTGGCAGATCCCTAACAATACTGAAGCCAGTGTAGATTGTGATTTAAAACATAAATCGTGACTGTGCATATGTTTAAATTAAGCTTATATTTGGAGAACATCTATGTTCACACCATTTAGATCAGGTAAATATCCATTATTTATAATAAGCAGAAGCTATTTGGTTTGTTATTAACATATCCATTGATATGAGTAAGAGTAAAGCAAATAGTTCGAACAGATGAGCAATCTGTTCCTGGAAAGAGGGACTGAACAGTTGTGTTCAGAATAAACCCAAATTATTTGCATCTTTGCTATCTTGCTTATTATTTTCAAAGATTCCCTCCCCACAAGTTATTAATGTTAGAGAACTAAACAGGTCTTCAAAACATCTTATCATGGGTAGTGCTTAAAAGAGTTTTACTGGAGAACTCTTTCTAAGCTGAAAAAAATCCAGTCAAATAATATATTATTTTTACTCATGAGCAAAGAACCTAACTACACAGTTTTCATAATCTTTTTCTGCAGAACTTTGAGGAATTCTGGGTCCCCTCTGCATCACTGCACAGGAAAAGTTTTTTTTCTGTGGAATTTTGCAAGCTTAAATGTCATCTCCCTGTCTGGGACAAGGTCTGCAGGCAGGTGCCAAAGAGCCACTTGGCCACCTCCAGTCATTGGGGCTCTCTGCGCCCATGGGACCTGCAACTGCTGTTGACTGCATTGCCAGCAAGGATATAGGCAGCTATATACTGGTCTGGAAATGTAACATGCTGCTGGAGGTTCCCTCTAGCACTTCCCTCAGTTTTCTGCTTAAACTTGGTAATGTGGAAAGTTGAATGGCAAATGTTTTAAAAAGGCACATTTGTGGACCATTGTCCCTACTAGAGCAGCAGTACCCATGCTGAAAACATAGGGCAGCAAAAAAAAACACCAGCAAAGAAAATTAGAGCCAATGCTCAGATCATCTTTCACTCTAGAGTTCACACCTACAGTAAAGGGCTTTGATACCCAGGGAAGCTGCTCATTTCAAAGTACTAACATAAAGCAGACAGGAACTCACATCCCCTGTATTAATATTTTAGTTAGTGCTGGATTGCTGTAGCTCAGTTTAGTAAGTCATTTATCTTCTCTCATTAGTGATTAAGTGTATCTGTGCAAGTATGTTGCTCTGTAACTTTTGTGGAATTTTTTTCCCCCTCTGCAACAAAATACCTCTTTTTTCCTCCAGAGAACAAAGAAAATGGATTTTCTGACCATATGGCTGCTGCAAAGTGGTTTCCCAGGCAACTGCAACCTACAGAACTTCTTAAAACTTTTTTCCTCTGTGGATATTTTTTTTAGTGGTTTGATTTCAGGATCTTGTCATCTTCTCCAAAATCATTACAGCAGGTGGAACAGAGGTTAACCATGAAGGCCCTGGAGCATACTAGGGCTCTGGCATATCTTAAAGAGTCTGGATTCATTTGTAGTGTTCAAATGGTTTTAGCTGTGCAGATGTTTGGCTCAATTTACAGGACATTTAACAAATTCCTCTTGGAATTAGTGTGGTATTCCTCCCATAAACCCTACTGAAAAGTGTCCAATATGGTTTAGAAAAAAACAAAGACAACTTGGAAGATGAAATGTGAAGCTGATGGGGCTTCAAGCAGGCCCAACTCTTGCTTGCAAGCAGTTGGCTGGATCCCACTCTATCATGGTACAAGATCTGGGAACATTTTGCACTCTTCTCCCCACCTACCTCTAGAGCTTTACGGTTGCTGCACCTGCATGGAGAAAAGGGGAGGGAAAAGAAAAGCAGTTATTACTTCTCATTAGGAAGACATGCCTCTGGCAAAACAAAAAGCACCCTTCCCAATTTATTTTGAGATGTAAAATTATGCAAAGAGTAATTTTCTGAAGTCCTGACCTTTGCTTTGGTTTCAATAAGAAATCAAAAATGTGCTCCTAACCAAAGTGTAAGAGAGCATTTACAATAGTAAAAACAACCTTGTCATAAATACCTACCTGTACACATACAGCCTCCTTCCTTTTGAGGAGGCTTGCCAGAAAAATATGAGCACAATGGATAAAATAATCTGTCTTGGGCTGTCTTTCTAGTAATAGGTTTGTATGTTTCGTATTTAGCAGAGTTGGTGAAGTGAAACAGTAGGCCTAATTATTTTTCTTAATCATGGAGTCACATTTATTGGGATTTGGACTCTGTAAACACAGCCAGTACCATGAGAAAGGTGTTCTTGGCCACCTCTTTCTGGTCTTCTTTCCCAACGGGAACATCTTGAGTTGTAATGGAGCAAATGATCAAAAGAAGCACTTTGTAATAAGAGTGAGGAATTCAAGAATAAATAGGAATTTGTTATAATCTTCCGTCAAGGCAATGAGAAGAGCCAAAGTCTTCTAAAGATGTGAGAAACAAAATGAAAAATTATATGGTACTTGAAAGCACAATATGAGAATGTTCATTATTTCAGTGGTTGTTTTAAGTACTTTTAAAAGCCACTGTGGTGTCCTGGGCATTGTCCACTTTTTTTTTTTTTTTTACTCCTGTAGACAAAATTAGGTGTGGAAAGACTTCTGTGGAGAGAAGGGCTCAGTATATCCCCATGTCTAGTACTTTTCTGATCATGAATACTTGCTACCAGTTAGGTGCTGCTCATGTGCTAGCCTGTTCCAGACCTGCTCTCCTCTTAGGCCAAGCTCAGCCTTGGGACAGCCCTGGCTTCCTCCCTTCCTGAGCAATTACGACCACCCTTTTTAAGTGAGAGTATTTTGAAAGGTGACATGTGAGCAGATAAGCTCATTTCTGATGCAACTAAATACTGCCAGCTTGGTCCTGGACCACAGACCTGCTGGCAGCAGGTTGTTTCTGTCATACCAAGACACCTTCTCAAAAAAAAACTTGATACCTCCTGATTTTAGAGGAAGGGGAACAAGGAAAAAAAAAAAATTTCTTCCTTTACATATGCTGTATTCATTCCTTTAAAGAGCAGCCTCCATCTATTTCTTCTGTGCATTTTGTCTTTACTTCCTTCTTAGACAAGAACTAGAACGATTAAGATGCTTTTCAGCAGTTTTAAGATTAAGATGCTTTTCATTTTCCCAAAGCAGTCAAACTATACAATAAGATTATAGTAAGCCTGGGGAAACAAAAATAATATATATATATATATTCCTCATTTCCTTGATTTTTCTTTTGTAATACCCCAGTTCCCTTAAGGAGGGCAATTTGGAAACCACCTGAATTAATCAGTAAGTTGTCAAAAACTCATAAGTTGTTCCATTCAAATATTAATAATGTTTTTCAATTTCCTATTTTCTTTCTGAGTAAAATAAACAAAATAAAAAATTCCAGAAAGCCCTGCTGTAAACAAATCCCACAGGCACTCTCATTCATTAGACAGTAAAACACACAAGACAACAGATGCTGGATCTGAATTTTTCCAGGATAATAAATGCATTCCCCAAGAATAAGATTTTAAAGCACATTTTCTGCAGAGAGCTAAATAATTAATCTTCAAAATCTCCATTTTACATACAGTGTTAAAAGATAAAATACAAAAGAACACTGAAATAGTCATAATGTTCTGCTAAACTAGGGACAACACTTTAGGAGTAACCAAACTCAGTGTTTAGAGTAATTAATTATACAGGAATATGAATCATTACTTCAGCATTTAACCCTTTATACCTTTAACTCAGAATGCAGTTGGGAACAACAGGAGGAGATTTACTCTGAAAAAAATCCTCATAAACAGTTATACACAGGGATTCGGTGACAACTCATTTTATGGTTAGTGTTTGGGTATTTGCTCAAGCACTTTGGGGACCTTTCTCATGAAGTAACAGACTAGATTACCCCTGGAGTTTGGACCAGATTTTACACTTATTTCTTATATCCTTTTTTGGACGCTAGCCATTTGTTTCTTCCTCGGATCTAAGTTATTCAGTGTCTTCTGATGAGTCAGTGGACAATGATTTCTTCATTTACCCATGGATACCTATACAGAACTCAGAACTAAATTCCCCTGCTTTTCCCTGCTGCTTACCTCTATAATGTCTCTTTAGATGCCAGATGCAGTTGTCATCTTGTTTTTGAAATTCTGAGCTAACACATATTGCTGCTATCCTAAGAAGAAAGTAACTGGAGTATCCCAAGAACTATAAAGGAGCAGTCATTTGATTTAACCTTAATTATTTAGTGTGGAAAAAAATCTAATCTTGGAGTATAGTTTAATATTGGATTGACCTTCAGCCAATATAAGACACCACCTACAGAGACAAAAAGAAGATTGTGTTAGACTATATGTTTTTATAAGGTGCACCTTACCGTGAGCTCAAGGAGTTAATAATTCAGACATCTTCAAAAACTAGGCAACTTTACAGAGCCCACAGAGTGAAACGTCTGGACAAGAATCTTTGACAATACTCTGTTGACATCAACGTCACTGGTGGCTTGAAAATACCTGATACCGTGGGGTGCTTGTGGAGGAAGTCATCAGTCAGCTGCAGGAGAAGAGTTGATGGGAGAACTGGCCCAGTCCTGTGTTCTCAGCTCCTTTACAATTGCTCTCCAGAGAAAGGCAAGAGAAGAGCAACTGGGACCATCAAAGAGAATGTAGTGTGCTTTCAGTGTGTTTTTGCATCTATACTGTATCTGTGCATCATCTATTGCATTTGTATGAGATGTGGAGTTTTTATCAGGATGACTTGAGAAAAATTACTTGTTTATCTGTTAACAGCTCCCAGATGAGATTCACAAATATTAAAATTATTTGAACTCAAATCATGTAGGAAGGAAAAAAAAAAAAAAATGTAAGCTGCTTCTAGGAGCTGTCAGGCTTGCTGAATGATAGACTCAACACAAGAGTTTCCTGGAAAAATGTGCTGTGGTATTAGTTGTAAAGGGACTTTTGGAGATGACAGTATTTCTCATCTGTAGAGAAGGTTTTCTTAGGAAGAAATCTAAAAAATTAAATAGATTGCAACTTGGACCTTACAAGGGTGTATGTGTACCTTCTGCAGAAGGTCACAGATTCTATATAGTACAGGCTGTATAGCACATTTTATTGTTAATTCAGTTGATTTAAAAAAAAAACAAAACAAAACAAATATTTTCAGGTTCCATCTTAGGTAGATGATTGCTAACCTGATGCATTTTATTTTACATTTGTTTTCTCATGTTTGATAAACAATGTCTTATTCCCTCTTTTGCCATTATTTGTGGATTCTGATCTGAATCACTGTTTGACCATGCGAGGTTACTGGTGCTCATTCTTGCTGCATCTAACTCAAGAGGTTTTTCTTCAGTGTGAAACGAAGTGTGGAGCTCTTTGCCACATTGTGTGGTGGCTGTTAAAAGCATTCCTCCATTCATTCATTTGCTTGGGCAAAGCAATGGATATGGTTCTTTAATACAAGCACACTTGGCTCAGAAGTATCTCTGAGATACTCTGATACTTAATGTAGCTCTGTTATGCTAAGTATCTCTGGATACTGGAAGGGGGGAAATGTGTCTTTTATGACTCTTTCCTACATACCTTAGAGCTGAGCCAACATGGCTATTTTAATGGGGTTTTTTAATGATTTTGCATAATTTATGTGAACTTTATGATCATTCAATATGAAATTTTTAAATTTTTATCAATTTTTTCTTACCTTTAAGGCTGTTTGATTTTTAGGTTTTTGTAAATAATTGACATTCTACCTAGGAAAGGTCAAGGCCTTGCATAATTGTAGCATGTGACTTGAGATACGGATTGACTGTGAGGATTTTGTTTTCTTTCATCTTTTTATTGCATCATCAAAGCATTTCCTTTCCCTCCTCCCCAGATTAGAAATAAAGCAAAGAAAACATTTGCAAGTTGGATGTAACTTTGGCACAGGGTGACCAGCCAAACTGGCCAGACACTACTGCAGTACGTTATTGGGAGTGGGGAAAAGCCTCAGACCCAGGCAAGACCACCAACAGAGTGGAACTGCTCTTGGCTGCCAAAGCTTAGGGAGAGGCATTACACAAAGGGCTGTCTCCTTCGATAAACGACATGGCTCCAAACTATGGTTTTTTAGCTTAGTCAAGGAAACACTGAGCCAACACCTTGGTTTCTATGATGAAAAGACTAGTTTAGGCTTTTTTTTTTTTTTTTTTTGGAGGTAGTTGTCACAGTAATCTGGGGCTGTGTTGGTGCCTTAAAAAGAGATTGAAATCTTAAGAGGCAGCTTCTGCAGCTCTAAAAATTGAAGAGATGCTGTAAGCAAAAGTGTGCTGCTAGGGAGTGGCCTGAAGCACAGGAGAAAAAACAGATTCCTGAGACATTCAACAGTGAGGCCATTGTGGTTTATATTCTGAGATACTCTAGGACAAAAAAACCCCACATTTTTTTCATAACATATGTGGGCACATCAGTGACTGTGAGGCTGCAAGGAATGAGAGGAAATAATTCACTTGACAGCTGTAGAAGGTTCTGAGATCTGGCAGGTCATCTCTTGAATGATCAGATGGTCAACCAGATAATGGAGATACAAGCCTAGATATTCACCCAGCATTTAGCCCAGATTGTTTCTGAATCTGAAAGAAGTAAGAAGAATGAAGTCTCCTCAGCAAACCAATGGCACCTTTTTCTCCACCTAATCTTTTTCTTCCATTCTGAGTCTCAAGTAATCACACAGTTGAGAGTAAAAAGTGGAGCCCTTGTTTTAAATTAATGTATTTTGTAATAAGTGGTGGCAGTGGCTGTGGAGGCTTAAAAAGTGTTCTTTTTACTAGCAAATGGCACGTCCACAATTAGCATTGAAATATGCTGCAATATCCAGCAACCTGAGCACTAATACCTGGCTAATGGGCCCTATGGCTGCAGGGGTTCAATCATAGTTGACAGTGACACAGCATTAAGCAACTTCACTGGCTGAATGGAAAGGCTCCAGCAGATGATGGCAGGCGTTGTAGCGAGATCCCAGTGCCTGGCTTTGATGACACATGCCATGAGAGAGATGCAGCCCTCATGACAGTGATGCTGGCCACCAGAATTAAGTGGCTGAGCCTGTTACAGAGGCAGTTCAGGAGACATGGTTAAATTTCCTCAGGTGACAGTTACATATTTTTTCTAACTTGCAAAACAGGCAAGTGATAGGTTTGGCATATGAAGCAAAAGATCATCGCACGGAAGTAGCTTCAATGATAAGGTATCTCTGTTTCCATTACACTAAAGAACTATTCTGACCATAACCATGGTAGACATTTGTAAATAGTAGTATTCTGTGAAACCTGGAAGGTTTTCAGCAAAAGGATTTCAGGTGGATAGCTCCCTCCCCACTCAAGCAAATTCAACTGCTGCTCTCACAAAAATTCTTAATCTTTTTTTTTATACTGCAAATAACACAATCCTTCAGGTGTACTTCCCTCCCCACTGACAGACTTTCTTCTAAACTCTGTCAGTTATTTCTTTCTTGCCTGTTTCTCAATTCAGTATTGATGCTCTGACAAAGGGGTCCACATTGTACTAATATGCAAGTGCCTGATTGTTATGTCAAACTGTCATTTTAGAATAAGTCTGTAGTTAAGGCATATTTTTGAAACCCATAGCATGCCCTGCAGCCTTAAAGACATGCTGAGATTACTTAAAGACATGCTGAGGTTAGTTAAATTCTTTTAGTGTAGTCTGTTTGAAAGTAAATACTTTCTTGGAATAATTTATCATATGAATATTTGCATGCTTGCATTGCATTTCTATATAAGCACTTTTGATAAAGTAGCTTAATATTAAAAAATTCCAGTAAGACAACTTTACATATTACTTTAGCAAAGGACATCTGACCAGTAGCAGGAGCACTGTGAAGGTTTGGCTTATTCTGTGTGGGTAGCACAGAGTTCTTTAATTCCTCTGCTGCAGACACTAGTGGAAGCAAACTCTTTTTCTTATCCTTCACCCTTATCTCATTACTAATGGTATTAATAAAATCTCACCTCTTTTCCATTGGGTTTGGTAAAGAGTGCTATAGCATTGGACCTGAATAAGCTGGAAAGAAGTCTTTATGTCTTCAGGGGTGCTTATCTGGGAGCAAAGAAGGTGTTGAGATTCAGCCTAAATTGACTGTATCTACAGGGAGAAGTCAGTTTTGAGAGGTGACATGGTATATCTCATTTTTCAGTTACATTATTTGGTTTTTTTTCTACTTGTAACATTTTAATTGTGGATAAAATCCTGAAATCATGAATACAAAGTTCAACATTGAAGCAGAAACAAATGCCTGTGAAATGGGAGGCAGCATGTCTCCTTGTTTTTGATACTTCGCTTGAAAGTCTCAATGAATAGAAGAGACAAAACTTCAAATACTACTTGGAGTTTCATAGAATTTTGTCCCCAGCTGCTTTCACTAATGGAATATTCAGATGTTACGGCTTGAAAGTGTGAAAAGTGGAAGGAATTCACAACTTTATGCTTCAAACAGCAACTCATGATTCTATAGAAAAGGCAATTAAGGATCACCTCATTGCTTCGTGTAAGCAGCGATTTAACATCAGTCTAATATCACATCTAATGCTGTGGTATTGAAAATCTGTGATGAAGATAAATTCAAAACAACTACCAAATATTTTATAGCCTGTTGCCAAAGTACAGCTGTGTACCATCTGTATTTGGTCCAAAGTCTTTTGGGCTCTTTCCAGTTATGCCACTATGTGTAGACTAAGAGTAAGTTTTCAGATAAGGTTCTTTAGCTTTTCAAGGAAAGTCTGTATCATGCTTGCAGAAAGGAATTTGGATGTGGAAAATCATATTTTTCTATACATACCACAGTGTAGAACTGCTTGTTTTGTGGTTTTTAAACATATATCTTCTGAGTTCTAATGCTTCTAGGGGAAGGTTAAGATGGCATTTGATCAGATTTTGCTTTCATAATGGAATGAATAAAAAAATCAAAACAACAACAACAACAAAAAAAGAATTTTGTAATGAGTTTCCTGCACCAGCATTTTGTGGAATCACTGTTCAATAATATCCATTCCTTAAGCTCTGAGCTTGGGGATTAAATCAACATTAAGGATATGGTAACTCTATCAGAGATGAGCTGTTGCATTTTGGTGTTGAAACAGAGCTTTGGAAAAAAAAAAAGTTAAATGGCCCTTGACAAAATGAGACTGATTCAACGGGGTGAAATTTAATTTTTGTGTCAGTTGGCAGAATATCAACAAGTTAGAAGCCTTCTCTATCTAATTCAGCAACTTTTGGCAGAGTACTGCTGAAAAGGAAGGATTAAGTGCTCCAGTTTCTGCATGTGGTGCTGAAGTGAAGGTCTTTAGAGCAGTTCAGTAGCATTTGTAGAACTGCTCTTGTAAGAAAGTTCTGTAACCCTATGGAGAGATAGTGACCTTCTTTTGTTGGTCACTATTGAATTATTCAGTGCAAACATCCCTACTACAGAAAACACAAAATGCCACAGAATATATTATTGAGTGGAGGAATGTCCCAATCTGAATTGATGGAGTGGGGAACATTTGGTCCCTGGACATAGTGCAGACACATGCTACTCGTCACAGCTAGTCCCACGGGCTGGTCTCTGTAATTCAGTGACACAAAGCCACCTACACAGGAAAAAGTTGAAAGCCTGCAGCATATATAAGTACATCGCTTTGCCCAAATTGAAATGGAAGCCTCTTACGCCTGTATTAGTTGTCTTTTTTTCTACAGGTATTAGTTAAAATATGTAATGCCAGGCTGCAGCAAATTGTAACACAACACAACTTTGAACTTCATCTTTCTTATTTGTTACAGAAAACATCTTGATTTTTATATAATGAACATTGGAATTCTGTTTCTCTGCTATCCTTTATTCTACAGATGCTCTACATCATAATAAAACATTATGTTCCACATACTAAGAAATTTTTCTGTGATCAGTTTAAAATGTATTGTAATTTGAAAAGAGGATGAAAGGGCAGAGAAGTAATACAAAGTGAATTTAAGGAAAAATAAATAATAAGAAAAAGAATGATTTGGCATCTCACCATTCATTTTATTTGCTGCCAGCCTCTTTGTCAGTTTGTCACCACAGATGATGTTTTCTCCTTTCCCATTTACTCACATATTTAAATTGATCAATATTTGTATTGTGCTTGCTGGCATCATCTTATTTGTACACTTACACAAGCATAAGTTCCATTTCTGTATATTGATCCTGACCCTGCTCTGAAAAGCAGATATATGTTGCTCTGTCTGCCAAGGGTGACCTTTAGTGTAGCTTAAATATCACTTCTGAAAACTGATGGCATCATAGGGGAAAAAGAAAGCAGGAGGTGTTTTTACTGTTTGCACGTTTCAAAGAAATGCCAGTGTCCCACTGTGGAAGAGGCAGCACAGTAGAGAAGAGATGGCATAAGCTGTTGTACAAGAAATCAGAGCCTCCCCTCTCTATCAGCCTTTGTCTTCAGCATGTAGATGGTATTTATTCTGATTGAACGTTTCCCATGAGAAAGAAACCCAACAAGCCTGACTAGTCCTGTCAATCCTACTTGCTGTTTTCTTCTCCACCTTCAGTTTTCTAATTTAGACTATTTATTGCTACATTTTTTTGGTTTTCCTACTGTGCAATGCAGTGCATTGAAAGTTGTGCACAGGCTGTGATATTCAATCTGCTGTATTTTTTTCTTTACCTTATACAGTAACCTTTTACTGATTGTAAAGTTTGTCACACAAAACCCAGTCCTGCTATGTTAAATCAATTAATTTTATTTTGGTTGCCTTTACAAAGCGAGGACCTCACCCAAGATCCTGTTCGGAATATGGTTTATCTAGAAATGTAAATTTAACTTATTTTAATTTATTATCATTGGGGAAGTAAATAAAAATATGTTTTGTGTGATGCATTTTTCTTTAAAAATTACTTAGACTCCAGTGTCCCCTGCAGTTTCTCTACTAACAACATCCAAAAATACCTCAGAAAATGCAGATAAGTGAGATACTTCATATCCATTTTTTACTTCTTTGAGCAAACATTCACTTAGCTGAGTTAACGAACAGCTCAGCAGCCACACAAGACTTTTTTATGTTGTTATGGGCTGTCCATTTAATCACTTCTAGAGCCAACTGAAACCTAAAGAAACAATTTGCTAAGCTGCAGATGGAACACTGCAGACAATCCATGACATTTGGTGAAATTTAAATAACATATGTTGTAGCAGGCAACAAGGAAACACCTGGGAAATATGACAGCTGTTATCCATAAATAACGTTGCTCTACCAGCACCTATATTTATATGGAATTTTGTTGGGCAAAGATGCAAAAATAAGTATTTCATTACTTAACAACCTGCCTGCACTGTAGGAAGCGCCCTGGCTGTCTTCAGTGTACTTCACATGCTGTACAAAGAGCCTCAGGTCCTCTCAAGCTGATGTCTGAAAACAAAGTTTTTAAACACAAAGGTTTTAAGCAGTGAATTGCTCCCAAAGTTTCAGAAAGATTTCCCCTTTACTGACCTAGGAGTGTTGAAATTACATTTTTGTTCTCCAGAGTTTACATTGTTGGACTCCACACTGGTGTATGGTTGTTATTTTTGGTAGGGCCGTCTAAAATTGGGAGGAAGACACGTGTTACTCTTTAGACAGAATATTTGCTAGTTATTGGTACAAAGTCTTAATTTTTCTGATACTTTCTCCCTCTCTGATACAGCAAGATACAAGTTTGGCAATTTTCCTCACCGTAACTGATAAACATATCACAGAAAATTGACTCCTGATGTAATTTTATTAAGCAAGTAGAAAAAAAGACTTCTCAGAACTGAATCTCTCTGGTTTATTTCCTCCTCTTATCCCTGGTCATGTCAGTGGTAAGCTCAAGCATGGTAAGAAAAGTGAATAGGTCCCCCCAGGTCCCTTTTCACCAGGCAGCTCTCCAGCCACTCCTCCCCAAACCTGTATTGCTGCCCAAACCTGTATTGCTGCCCAAACCTGTATTGCTGCCTGGGGTTGTCATGACTTAATTGCATGACCCGACACTTGGCCTTGTTAAACCTCAGCCCCCTGACCTCAGCCCATCACTCCACCCTGTCCAAACTCCTCTGCAGAGCCTTCCTTCCCTCAAGCAGATCGACACTCCCACTTAATTTCGTGTCATCTGCAAATTTACTGAGGGCGCATTCGATCCCCTCATCCCGGTCATCGATAAAGATATTAAACAAGACTGGTCCCAGAACTGAGCCCTGAGGGACACCATTTGTGACTGGTCACCAACTGGACTTAACTCCATTTACCACCACTCTCTGGGCCCGGCCATCCAGCCAGTTTCTAACCCAGAGAAGAGTCCCCCTGTCCAAGCCATGAGCTGCCAGCTTCTCCAGCAGAATGCTGTGGGAAACAGTGTCAAATGCCTTCCTGAAGTCCGGGTAGACACATCCACCACTCTTCCCTCATCCACTACGCAGGTCACCTGATCATAGAAGGAGATCAGCTTGGTTAAACAGGACTGTTCCTTCATGAACCCATGTTGGCTGGGCCTGATCCCCCTGCTGTCCTGCACTTGCCGCGTGATCACCCCCAAGATGAACTCTTCCGTAATCTTCCCCAGAACCGAGGTCAGGCTGACAGGCCTGTAGTTCCCCAGATCCTCCTTCCTGCCCTTCTTGTAGATGGGTGTCATGTTGGCAATTCTCCAGTCATCCGGGACTTCCCCAGTTGACCAGGATTGCTGATAAATGATGGATAGAGGCCTGGCAAGTTCCTCTGCCAGCTGCCTCAGCACCCTCAGGCGGATCCCATCTGGCCCCATAGACTTATGGGTGTCCACTTGGCTTAGCAGGTCTTTCACTACTATTTCCTGGATTGTGAGGGGATTATTCTGGTCTCCATCCCTATCCTCCAGCTCAGGGGACTGAATACCGTGAGGATAACTGGTCTGACAAAGACTGAGGCAAAGAAGGTATTATGTACCTCAGCCTTTCCTTCATCCTTGGTAAGAATGTTCCCCCTCACATCTAATAAAGGGTGGAGATTCTTCCTGGTTCTTTTTTTGTTGTTGTTTATATATTTGTAAAAACATTTTTTAATATCTCTTGCAGCAGTGGCCAGGCTGAGTTCTAGCTGAGCTTTTGCCCCTTAAAGCATCTTAAAACAGATGAAATGGTAATACAAGTAGTAAGTGAATTTTATATCCAATTCTTAGAGTTGGACTTCACAGATAAGCTGCCAACAAATCTAAAAATACTTTAAATACCTTAAAACATTTGGTATTTCTTTTAAAATTCCCCTTTAAAACCAGAAACAAAAGATTATTATTTTTTTTCTTTTGATCTTCATAGATTTTGATTTCTCTTTAATTCAAATGGACTCCTTTCAGCTTTGAAGGATATGCAATTGCATGTATGTATACAGAACATATAAAATATATATTAGCTTGTCTGCAGGCTTCAAAAAGAGCTTTAATTTGCTGCTTTTTCAAAAGACTGAGGATATTGCCTTTAGTAAGGTGAGAAGAGTGGTAAATATGACTTCTTACAGGGCTCTAGAAAGCTGGTGGAAAGAGAGAAATAAATGGACACGGGATCAAGTTGACGAAGCCAGTAATCTTCCCTTCCTCATGCCCCAGCCAGTAGAGCAGGCTGGGAAGGATGTGGTCCCCAGCCTGCTACAGGTAAAAGGCATAGCAAACCTGGTCTCCCCTTGGCAGGGGCAGGAGGTCTTTCAGACAGTGCTACATCATCTCATCTCAGACTGCCCAGATCTGACAGCCCTTCTGACCACATATTGTTTCATATTTCTACCTGAAGTGGGCCTGCAGGCAGAAAACACAGGCAGAGCAAGATGCTTCGCTACAACCCCACCCTGCAGGTAGAACAGGACACAAACTGCTCATACCATCTCCTTCCCTCCTCAGACAGACACTGAGCACAGCTACCACAGCCAGTACAGGCCCAAATCCCATTCATGGCACTTGAAAGAGAACGACTGAAGAGAGGATCAAGCACAAGGGAACTACCCACAGTACCCTGCACACTTCTTTCTTCACTAAATGGACTCAGGTATACAACTGGAGGATGACTGCATTCTAGTTGCTCCTGCTTCTTTACTTTCCAACACAAAACCTATCATTTTATCAAGAAAATAATTGAGTTTTGTAAGCTCTGTATTAACATGAATTAAAGTCAAGTCACTAAGCGTTACCATGTTTTTACAATATTGTTAGCAGCAAAACCATGGAAAGTTGAAATACAGATCTCTGAAAGTTTTGTAATGTGAAGGTTGTATGTTCAACACAAGTAATTATGATTCACTTTGGGATGAAATGGCATTATTTCAGTGTTGCTAATTCCCCTTCTCCCCCCCACCACATGAAGATTACTCAACTATTTCACTGTCTATTAGTGATAGCTGCTCTTTCAATAACAAATAATGTACTTATATAATCTCTCTCGTGTAATGGAGACATGAGGTAAATTGTTATCTGATGTACAGGACTATTATCATTGCGTGCCATAACAATCAGACTCAATGAGGTTTTCCTCTTGCCTCCTTTCCTGACTGCCACCAGCACTGTTCTTTTGTTTACTGAGTTTCTCTACGCCGATTCTGTGTTGAAATTACAATCCATTCTTTTCCCACAGTACACCATTTATAACAGTAGCTGAAAAGTAGAGAAAGGACATTTTTGTTCATAAAGTGTAAGGATTATTCTGGATAATATGGGTTAAAATGCATTTTCTACACTGGCTTGGGCAAAAATTATTAAAGGTTTTGGTATCTTCTTGCCTATTCTGCATGGCACACTTTACAGGCTCAGTGCTGTCAAACAGCCATGCAAAATGGAAAGGCAGTTATGCAGGCCCCAGAGATGAACTAGGGCCTTCCCTGTCTACTTAAGACCCAAGCTATCTTACATCTTGCTCCAAGTATGATATTGTCTTCATAGATTAATCTTCCATTAAAATATCCTGACAGAAGGAGAGCTTCACTATTTTCTCCAGTACAGTAAGAGACTTGTGTTAGTCTTTTTTTCTTAACTGTTACGGGAACTGCATAATTTATGAAACTTTGTGCTAAGAATGGTCAGGTGAACAATTTCTGGATGTTAGTCACATGAGTTTGCACCTTAAGAGCTTCATGTTCAAGCAAACCCAGTATCTCAAAGCAACACTTAATTGAGACATTATCATTATCATCACATCACAGCTTTAAATCAGTGCCAGCTGGACCAAGATGAGGCCTCACAGGGCCCCTTTTGAGCTCCATGAATTGACTGAATTGTAGTTTGCAGTGAAATACAAATAAGCTCAAGAGGCTTTTTATTTCTCAAGAAAAATAAGTTATAGCTTTAGTCATAAGGTGAACTTTAAAATAATACCCATGACAGGATGAAATCTGAAATGCAAATACAAATCCTATTATCTCCCAAATTTTAAATATCAGGAATGACCCAAAAACTCACAGTGGTTCCCTGAAAGTCATTATGCTTATTATTACATTAAGATTAATTAATTAATCTGTGTGTCAATGAACGGGACTTTCAAGAGTTATGGATGACTTCAGATTTGCTGTAAGAAAATGATATAAATAGTTTATATAGAAAAAATAATATCCAGAATACCTGTCCTATAGAAAATGAGGTTGGTCAGAATCATGCTCTGCACAGAGAACTAGTTTTTTTATACAGTGTTCTCAAACTGTAGGAATGTCATCAGCCAACCTTTGTTTCAAATTAATGAAATAAAATTCTCTGTGTTTATCACTTTTAAAAAGTATCCAAAAAGATGGCCAAAAAAAAAAGGAGATATAAAGCACGCAGTTATTCGAATATTTGTTCATTTTACTACAAATGATAAAGAGCAGAGCAACTCCCAAGTGAGCTCAAAAAAAAAAACCAAACCAAAATTTTAAAATAAAAAAAGCTGGAACTCAAAGGTAAGCGACAGGTACTGATCTGAGGAAACAGGAAACACCTACAAAGCTATGTGCTTGAAAAAAAAAAACAGATACTGTAGAAAGGGGTCCAGGCAACATTTCAAACAACGTGAACTATCAGTCAGAATTGTGAAACCAGCAAGCAGTCCATATCTAATCTATGTGACACATGAAAACGTAAGAATTCAGATGATGCCTCATCAATATCTAGTTTTGGATACTGCATTTTCAAACAACTGAAGACAATCCAGCAATGAGTTCCTGAACTGCTATCACTGCTCTTCATGTCCGAGAAAAATCTGGAAGTACTTGTTTGGATTTTTTTTAATTTTGTGAGGAAATTAAAATGGAAGAGAACACCGTTTCTGTAGGAACTGCAGCGTAAAGACAGTAATCTACTCTCTATTTCTACAACAAATAAGACAAGTAACAATTCAGTTGCAGTAGGGATTCTTAACATCAATTTATGCACTAACTGCAAAAAGAGCAAACCACTCTCTGAGTCCCTGGAAGACTTTATGGAAAAAATATTTCCATCAAATTAACAAATTAAAAAAATATCCGATGGTTTTGACATATCCATAATTAACTCTCACAAGGGCAACTTGATAGCTAAGGATCTCTAAAATGTTAGAGAACTTTCATGAGAACAGTGGAAACAAGTAGAAAAGAAGAGTGGATTTCAAGGCACTTCTGTAGCACTCGAACAAGTTTGAAGCAGCCAGGGACTATCAGAGGCTATGGAAACTAAGTAATCGTGTCAGAAGTGACCAAAACTTTCAATTTCTAAAGGTGGCTTTTGTTAGAAAAAGATGTTAAATTTGAACAAACCAAGGCAAATTGATATGCAGCACATGACAAAAAGTGCCAGCACAAATCTTACCCTTGCCCACTACGACCTTTTAGAGTATATTGCAATTTAACTCCAGCTTTGCTTTTAACACAACTGTTAGGGATTTTGTGTCGCAAGAAAACCTCAGATGCGTTGTCCTTCCACACAGTAAGATATAAACTGTATTTTGTGATGGAGATTTGTATCTCAGGCATCCAAATTAAGAGTTAACAAGGGTGAAGTGCTGTTGGTTTTGTTTGGGTTTATTTTGTTTGTTCAAAACCCCAAACTTTCCCTTCTGGACAGATATGAGTCTGCATGACTTGATTTTGTGCTTTTAAGAAAGAGTTAATTTTAATAAAATTAGGACTCAGTTTTGGCACCTATTAAACAATGCCACACTAGTTCAGTTAGATATTGTGACTGTTGCCTGGAGATGCAGTAATTTAAGAACATGAGGATTGCTTCTGTGACCCTCAGTATAATGCCAAAGTCTGTTACCAACAAGTAAAATATATGTAATTTGGATAAACTATATCAGTTTTTCCATCTGTACTACACTCACATAAATAAGATTTCTAGTTTTTAGTATTCCTGCAGATGTATCATAATTTATTGCTAATAATACTGAATAAATGGATTTAATATATCAACATATGAGGTCTGTGACCAAAAAAACCCAAACAACAAAACCAAAAAACCACCACTTAATGAGGATTAAATTTAGGCCTCATGAAAACAGATAGTTTTCATTTTCTCAATTATCAGCCAAAAATTTAGATCCAGTATAATCTGTGTTTTGCATAAAGGTCTGCTTAATATGTAGTGAGATCTTTCTCTTCTGAGGCTACAAGGCAATCCAGTGAAGTTATTTGGAATATGTCTGGCTAGATACAAAGACAAGCATGCTGGAGCCTACAGTTGTAAGGAGTTAACCATTTCACTGCCATTATGGAAAAAGAAACTAGATGATTCCTATTCTGCAGTGAGAGTTACCTGCTCTGAACCAGCTAAGCCGTGCCTATCAGTCACGTTGATTTGTTATGCTGGTGATCACCAGCTAAGCCGTAGAGCTCTAACACAGCCCTGTCCCCTTCCTACTTGATCGTTCCAGTGATCCAGATCACTCCAGATATCTGTGCTTGCTGGGGGAGACAGCAACAGGGTGCCATGGCACCCACCTGCTTAGGCCTGTAGTAGGCACTGTCTCTGCTCAAGAGCTGAAAGAAAAACTCTAATAAAGACACTCTAAACCATATTGTTTAGAGTTGCACAGAAATCCTTCCTCTCCCATGCTGAGAAACATGAGACTGTCAGGGAGGGTGAGAGTTAAGGTCAGTAGGTTAAACAAATGCACAAAGCAACTGTGCTAGAGGGTTTCATAGCTCTCCTACTCCTCACTAGAGATAAAAAAGGTGTGGAATTATTTCTGAAATTACTTTGGCTCAACAGCCTGTCCATTGCCTCTCCTCTGGGTGATCTTGAAGCTTTACCAGGATGCTATGTTCTTTGATGCAAATCATTTGTCATAATGAGTAGTACTGCATAAAAGTTGTATTTCTCCCTTCTGCCTTTTGATTTGTAATGAGAGATTACAACATGGATTTAGAGTTATGAAGCCTGAGCAATTCAAATCTTTAAAATATCTGAACATTCAAGAACTTCTCATTTGTCAAAATCATCCTCTTGGATTTCCTATGTTCATCTACCACTTTCTTGATCTGCTTTACAATTGTAGTTTAAAAAAAAAGTACCAACAACAAAAAAACACAAAACAACACAACACATTTTTTCCTCACAGCAAAAGGAAAAAAAAAAAAGAAACATTTTACTCCTTAGTAAATAAAAATAACTAAACCAAAAACATTAGTGTTTTAGTATTGATTTCACAGTCCTTCCTCAGTGCTAGTATCTGACACCGGTTGGAACACACTGAACATTCAACATTCCCCTCTTTTTGACGCTTTTCTATTTTTCAGACTCATGTACATCTATAGTGCTGAGTACTAGAGTATTTAATTGATTTGTTGTTGTTGCTTTTTGGGTTTGGTTTTTTTTTTTGTAGATATGCAGGTAGGCTAACAGCAATTGCTCTGACATTTATCACTTACACTGATCAAGCTACAATCACTACTACTAGCTCAAGTGATCACTACACACAGTACTACAATGCGTAAGCAACAATCCCAGGCTGAGGCTGGGAACAATCGTACTGCTCTGGCAGGCAGGCACAGGGCTCTTGATCTCCAAGTACCCTTTGTTCCCTCAGCCTCAGTACAGAAGTCAATTACACATTTGCTGATAATGTTTTTCACCCTGCCAGAAGGGTAATTCCATTAATATTACATTGAGTATCAGAATAAATGCAGACCGAAGTCAATTCTGTGGTTAAAAACATGATACCTTGATCCCCCCTTCTCTAAAAACAGTAAAAAGCACCCATAACAATAACAAGGTACAGAATCACAAGAGAGATCTTCAAAAAAAGCCAAAGTGCTTTGAAAAAGATCAATTACTACAAACTAGTAGTGCACTGCTGTTAATCTTCTACCTTTCTTTATAGTGAAAAATAAAATATGAACAGCCTTTTGCAGTGAATAGGAGTACTCCAGAGTAAGGGGAAGTTTGCAGACAAGGCCAATTCTGTTGTCTTCCATGACCAGTGCAGTGCCATATACTCAGTCTTGCAAGGCAGGGATAAACAACCATCACAACCCCATCACCATTCTAAATGCCACTACTACTTTGGTCAGCTCTCATCAGAAACTAAGTCTTGAATAAACAAAGATGTTTAGCAATCCACAATAAAATGCTATGGAGAAGCCCCTTTTCACAGTCATTTAAAAGTGGAAGACTAACAGGAAACAAACAAACAAAAAGTAGAAAAAATAAAGTATTTTGCTGTTTCCTTACAATGGCCACAAAGAGCATACAAAAATAACAGCAGTTTAAGAAATAAGAAAAAGGTCATTAAACCACTACTGCCCGAGAAATAAAGATGTCTCATTTCTATTCATGTCAACATAAAGAGGCCTAAGTCTCTCAGGCTTCGCAAATGTCACCAATGTTATTATCTGGTTGGCGAATATTTTCAGTATGCTGAGGGTACATATTCTTCTAGATGGCTTTATGCTGATCTTGCAGAATAAGTCCAATGAAGCATGAATAATGTGTGAATTTATATCATCATGAAAAGTGCTCATAACTACTTCTTTCCCCTGATATCTTCAGAAAAAGATATTTCATTAAAGAACATTGAAGAAACTTTCCCAACTCAAATTCACCTGCAAGATAGAATAGGAATTTTGTTGTGGGCAGGTGCAAGAGGCAGAACTGAAGCTGAACTGTGTGTAACATTAGGATAACCTGCTGCCAACTGGAATCATCAGTATGATGGGTGAGAGACCATCTTCTGTGCTGGAGTGTTTCTGTGCTGGGCCACCCACCAGCAAGCAGAGCAGCGGGGTGCTGCTCTTCAGCAGCAGGGACACAGGAGCTTGAGGATAACAGGGCAAGGCACCATAACTTGCTACCTCTGTGTTCCCATATGCTCAAAGACAGAGAGCACGTGCATATCTAATGTTATGCATCCATTGGTTTTGTACAATTAATACTACATGTTCATCTCCACCTGAATGAGTTTTTTCAGTCATCTTTATATAACAGTAATGAACTTGCACGCTGGGCAGGACACAAACTAAGTACGGGTGGTTTGTTTAGAGTGCCAAAAATCTGCCTGAGACCGAGAGCAAGAGCTCATTTTGATTTTACATATATATATATATAATCCTTGTCATATTCAGAATTAGTTCAGAATCTCTGCAAATCCAGAAAGAATATTACAGACTAAGAAAAAGTGAATGTTAGATTTCATAACTGTAAGACACCCTAAGAAATAGCTGTAATTTTTCTCTTATCAAAGTAATTTAAAACTCTTGGTGAGTAGCTTAATAGACAAGAGCACTCTAGCTTCAAATGGATTTTAATGGGAGGGTAACCACAAGAATAAAATCAATTAATGAATACTATAAATAGATTAGTGAAAACTCTTAGCTCTTTTTCTTTCCAAACATCCTCCTACCACAACACCCGTGGAACTACTTCCAGAATAATATGGTAAAACAGCCCACATAAGAAATTAAATACCATTGCCATTAGGAGTTTTCAGCACTGAGCTTTCTGGAAAGTCTATGAAAGTTTATACTTCCAGAAAAGTGGAGTGTTGTAACTACACTAACAATACATTCGCCTGAAAATACTGAGATTACCAACATTTTGAAGTATCTTGGCTATGAGTGGAATGTCACAAATGAAATGCCTTGAAAGTCAAGCTTTAAGAAATTGGATCTTACTGAGATGAGCCGTTTATGAGCTTTGTCAAGCTGCACGCTCTAAAAACACTAAATACTTTTGAAAACCCTGGTCACAGGATGTCAGTTGCAACAAACTTCATGTGAAATAGGGAAGAAATTTTTACCTCCTATTGTTTACCACCACACCTACCCCAAGAGAGGGCATAGGATTTTGCACTTGCAGTACTAATGACCATACATGTGCCTCTTGTATCTTTGGGATTGGTAAAAAGAGAAAACATGCTTGATGTATGCATTTAGAAGTGAGAGAATATACTTCCTTCTCCTCAACTTCCTAAGAATAAAATAAATGTTAACAGAGATACAAATGCCACTGTTGGCAGATACTATGTGAAAAATCAGGTTGTGATTTGATATGGAAGAATAACAGATCAATAACCAGTAACTGGGTGTTGCATTTACATGAATGATATTCCAAAGTCTTCCCATCATAATAAAACATGCTGAAAGATAGATTTGACCTCCTTATATTGATGTGGTTGTAATTATACAGCGTCACCTGAAAAAAAGGCAAAGGTTTTCTTGGAGTACTTCATCCCTGAGCCACAGCTGTATTTCCCTTTGACTGCCTGTCAAGCATGTTGGAGAAATCTTTTGCCATCCTCAACATCCTGAGGGTTGCAACATAGAAACAGAATTTAACATTTAACATTTTAACATGGACAACAGAGTCCAGAGAGTGGTGGTCAATGGTGCCAAGTCCAGCTGGAGAGCTGTAACTAGTGGAGTCCCCCAGGGATCAGT
>JANIJG010017761.1:7999-42800 GCA_024611175.1 Megaceryle torquata | reverse complement strand
GACCCTGGTAATTACAGACCAGTCAGCCTCACATCCATCCCTGGAAATGTGATGGAGCAGCTCATTCTAGAGATCATCACTAAGCACATGGAAGAAAAGAAGGTTATCAAGAGTAGCCAGCATGGATTTACAAAAGGGAAGTCACATCTGACTGGTCTGGTAGCCTTGTATAATGGTGTGACTGAATGGGTAGATGCAGGGAGAGCAGTGGATGTTGTCTGCTTTGACTTTAGCAAGGCTTTTGACACTGCGTCCCATAACATGCTTGTGGGTAAGCTCAGGAAGTACATCCTATCTCTAAGATTTTGTTATGTACAGTGAATACATTACAGGATAAATTCCGATGTGTAAGTATTACAAGAATAAGCCCAAATGAGTTGAAAACACAGTGAAGCCTACGCGAAGTAAATATGAGAATGTGCTTTTGATTTTTTGATTTGAGGGATGTGTGGCTATAATAGTGCTTTTATTCACAACATAACAAGGTATTTCGTTACATTTAATCAACCATATTCTGGTTAACAGTTACGATTCCCTTCTCTGCATGTAAAATACTTCTCCATTTAGCAGACCTGATATCAATGCAGAGCAGCAGGAATGATTCAAATGAGTTTGAACTATCAAGGTTGACGACTATCTCACAGAATGAAAGAAGGTGCAGGTGGAGCATGTTTCTCTGAAGTCTGTTTAATGTCAGCACACACAGATCTTAAATGTGAGGATGAGCACAATGCACAGGCAATATTGATGAGCTCCTTTTTAATGGTTATTTTGTGCCTAAAAGTTGCAGCATCTATGCTTTCTGTTTGAGTATGTTTATTTCTTATTATATGTGATGAAAAGTGTTTTTTCCCCTGGGACAGAAAGGGACTCTGCCTGTAAGGAAAAGTGAGGGAAGCATGTTGAAGGAAACTGTACCAGAGCCTATCAAACACTGCAATATGCACTTGTTAAACTGAACTTATCCCACTGTAGGTTGTGGTTCTAATGGGCCACTAACTCAGTACCAGCGAGATCACTTTTCTACTCAGCAATCCATTCTGTGACTGTCCAATTCATGACCTTAATTAGGCAGGCTCAGTTTCATCATGGCACAGAACTTATTCCACTAGAAAGTTAATGGAAACTCAAATTTGTCTTTTTATGTTTAGCATCCTGGATAAAAGTTCTCCTTTTTTAGAAATAAATGTTAGAAATAATTTCAGAGTCACATCTGCTGTGAAGGAAGAGATGAAGCTCAGTTTCTCATCATGCCACAAAGTAAATTTCAACTGCTACCCATTCCCCCCAGGGCAGTAAATGAAAAGTGGAATGATTAGAACTGGTAAATTTGGAATTTGTTTCCTTTTCTACCCATTTAAGCACAACATTTTCCATTTAACTCTAATCATCTCTGAATCACTTAATTACTACACCATTAGTATCCATTTTTATTGGTTTCAAACCTCTTCTTGATAAATTTTTAGTGGTATTTCTTTAGGAACGCAATTTCACATGTCTTTCAGAATTATCAGGTTAAACTGTTGTCAGTAATGATCAGATCAAAAGAGCACATTGACCTGTATGCTGCTTATAATGTTGTACTTGCTATGGCAAATGCTGCTGATATTTATTAATTTCCAAGACTACTTATTCTTTCCCAACCACCACTTTTTCTTACTCAAAACTGCGTGACCAAGAGAACCTAATGTAAGATCCACAACCTCTAATCTGGTTTGGGTTCTCCTTCAAGAAAAAATTTTCCTCTGAAATGCCCTTTCTTTCCTGTGATGCTCTAGAGGGCTTCTCCCCAAGCTGTATCTGGCCCAGGAGGAGCCTTTTGCATTTTACTTATGAAGAGGTTAGAAAAGTGCTTCTACTTGTCCTCTGCCCTGGAAAACTGTTGCAGCTGTAGGAAGCTAACAAGTGTCTGCTCTGGTCCTATAAATGTTCTGGAGAGAAGCAAATCTAAACTATGGAAAAATGAAATTTTAATGAACAGTATTTGTCTGTAGCCTGTAGGAACTACTTGCTAAATTAATTTTCAACCATCCAGGCCACCATAGACTCCTCTGCATGGTATGTGAGCACTTGTCCATGTTGAAGTGTAGGTTACGAGTTAGGTTTGGTTACACTTTCTCCATGTCACAATTTTACCACAAGATAAATGATAACAGTGTTTCTACATAACTTTGTCCTGCCTGACTCTTTATTTTATGTAGAAAAAAACCTCAAGAACAGATTCTGTGCCTATGTTTTAAGTTTAAGCCAAGAAGAAAATTAACTTAAAATAGATCAGTTTTGAACTGAGACAAATAATGTCATTTTTAGAACTGTGATTTTCTAAGAAAGGTCAAATTTCAGCTCCTGCTAATGCAGCTCCAACTACAGAAGAGCAACAAGTAAAGAATGGGGCAGATGAAACACAACATGCCTTTAGGTACTGCATACGTGTGGGCCATATGTATGGCAACATAACTACTCAGAAATCATCTTGCTGTTGTTGCCTTCGCCAGGTGTCACAAGAAATGTGTAGAATAAGACTGACTCCAACCTCATGTATTGTGAGGAAGGAGTGAGATTCCCAATTAAAACAATAAGGGCTGCAAGAATTGACAGCACATTACATAGCGACCAGCGTAAACAGAAGGTGGGTACTGCAGCCCTGTGGCAACCGTAACAAAAGAAAACAATGGTACTACACCAGTTCATATTTGTTTCACTGACTGTAATGAGAATAGGAAATTATGGTAATTTAACCCACTGTTTCTTTTTCTTCCAAAGTATTCCTAGTGGTTCTCTTCAGATGCTCTTCTCCACAGCTGGTGGTGTGAATCCTGTCCTATTCTGGGAATGCTTCTGGAAGAGTACACACACACTTAGGGAGGAGTTTGTATTTAGTACTTCACTAGCATAGTGCAACTGCGACAGATTTGTTATCAAAAAAGTTTTTTTGCTGTCAAGCTGAACAGTAGGCTACCTTAATTCACTGAATATATCAAGTATTATAATCCCATGAGAATTTTCTCTTGATACTAATTCCAACTACATCATTCCCGTAAGCAAATTCTTATTCAGTCCTTCCTGAATATTACAATGTGGTGCAAAGGCAGGTATTTTCTTGTTGCTTCTTTGAAATGCTATGACTCACACCTTTTATTTCAAGGGCAGCTCATAAAGACATGAATTAATATACTGTACTCTAAGATTCTTATTAAAAATCATTGTTTTGTGAGAAGAACCTGGTTTAAAACATAATTCTTCCCATGGATTTGTGCCTTATGTCCTCTAATTGCATCCTACCACCAGTTACAACCGGTTTCCTCCTTGACAATCTCCCTCTTACAGCAAGCCTATCTCCCTCTAGCATCCTGAGTTTATTTGGCTGGACAAATTGCTGTGACTTGTTCAGAGCACATGTGTGCTGATTTGCTGGCTGTTATCTCTGAGAATGGGAAAAGATCTTTCCCTCAGCTGAGGCAATAATTTGGATCTCTTTTCAATAGTCAACCATTCTCATTATATTTGCAGCAGTTTCACACCTCTGGAGGCTATGCCTTTTTAAAAGTGACCAAGAAGTTCAAGGGTTATTAAAGGATACAGCCATAGGGACAGACTGCATAGATTTCATCTTGTCAGGAAACTAGAGAAAATATTGTGAGGGGAGAATTGGTAATGTTAATCAAAGAAATTTTGTTGTTTTGAAAATCAAATCAGTTTTGGAATTGCATGTGGACATTGAGTTATTCATTGGTGAGGACAAATGCAAAATCTTTTGATGATGAAAGAACTGTTGAACCTCTTTTGAATGAATAACAACTAAGATGTTTCAGCTTGCTTGTCCTTAGGAGTATTAACTAGTGTCAATTTGGTACCCCTATGAAAAACACACATAACGTGTGGTATAGGGAAAAAAACCCACACCCTAAAAAAAATGAGAGGATTGCTTTTGGAGAAAGGATTAAAATTCCTTCATCTGACTGAGTCCATCTCAACTAATGCTTTGACAACTACAACATGAGGGACAGCAGGTGTCTCTTCTATGTCATATTTCATAGAAGAGAAAGCAATCCTTCCCCAAGCTTGCTAAAGCTGTCAGAGGAAGATAGTATAGAATATTATTTTCCCCACTGGCAAAATAATCAGAGAATCATTCTGCTTCACCCTAACAGGGTGCTGTCTTCTGGTGCATTTCACAGAGAGAGCATAAGTCTGAAGCCCTTTGCCTCAGTTTGGCTTTTGCTCATTAGTTGTTTCTAAAACGTTCCTTGGTTTTCTATTTTTCTCTTTCTATTTGCTGATGTCTCCAAGCTGTGTTTTCTTCCACTTTGATATGTGTATTTATTTTCTTTGCATATATAGTTTTATTTTTCTTTTGTATATATTTTCTTACTGATTTTCCTTACTATCCATATAACTTGGGTCAAAGAAACATCTTTGCAGTAGTTTACTTATTAACTTGTGTCACTTCAGAAATGTGACACACACATGTTTTCATTCATATAGAAGTATTGGCAAGGTACAATGTGTTACAGAATGTGTTACGTTCAGTACATTACACGTACTGAATATATTCCTAATTCTCTAGCTGGAAAAGAAATACGAATTTCAGGGCAACAATTTCTAATTTCTCAGGAATCCTGAGAAATAGGAAACCTTAGCCTTTATGACTTTCTGAAAACCAAAGCAGAACAGTTCACAATACCAGATATTAATGCAGGAAACACCCCCGTACTAATTAACTGTCTTCCAAAGGAGTTGTTTGGTGTAATTTCCAATACAAACTGATAGGTGAACCCATACAAGAAGGACATAACTCAAAATAAAAGTTTCCAACCAGATAAAACAACTGGCGATGTCCCACAATCCCATTAGCAGTCAGAGTCCTTTCAAGAAAAATTGTCTATTGCCACAAAAATATTATCAAATGAATAGAATGGATCTCTTTTATTAAATGGAAAAGATGAAGTAACCTTCTGAACATAGTGTATAAAAAAAAAAAAAAAAAAGAAAAAGTTGAGATTCATAGAGTGAAAAATTATGAGCCTGGGTTTTTATAAGATTTGAAAGGTCATGAGGGTAAGCAGATGGCTAGATGTAGAATTTATTGCGCTTCTAGCAGTTGTTTTGATGTTCCAGGTGAAACCTTGCAAGCTTATGAGACTGTAAATTTCTACGACCCTGCATTAAAGTGAGGATTATGCTCATAATATGCATATGATTTTAGAGATCAATCTATCACCCATTTATTATCTAGCCAAAACTCATGAGCTTCAGTGTGATTAATGTCTTGAACTATGATTTTTTTACTGTTCTGCAATAATGCATTTTGTCCATTTTGCACTTGTTTCCTTTATGAAAATAACACAAATAAGCTCACAATAATGAAGTGATACTCTGGTAATACTGCATGACTTTCCAGCAACCTTTCAGCACTCAAAAATGACATGATTTTACAAGGCATGCAAAAAAAATTATTTATTCAGTGATGATTATTGCTCACACTTTCTCACATATATATAACCAGCTATCCTTACCAAATTCAGTGTTATCAGGGTCTCGGTGCAGACCCTTGAGAGGTTAACAATTTCACTACAGAAGTGTCAGCACAAGATTTAGGGTCCACCAGCACCTATGCAGCAGACAACAGTGATGCCAAACTATTACTTCTGTTCTTACAGTAGCCCTGTAAAAAACAGTCCACTCTCTTTAGATGCACTGTGTTTCAGTGGGTGACATTACCTGTCTCTTTAGGCATATTTATTAAGTAAAGAGATGTCTAACCATGTAAACAGCATCTGATACTATGCACAGGAATTAAGCCACTCTTCTGGGCTTGTAGCAATACATTCATTACAGGTCAACATAAGAATACAGTCTATTTGTGAAGCCCCATCTCACAGGCCCATCTTGCTATTCTGACTGTCATAAATGAAGCACAGGGCCATGCAAGTGGCTCTTGACCCATTCCTGAAGTTCATACTGCAGTATTAATAATGAAATAATTATAAAAATTTCCTGGTGTCCCATAGGAACTAAAAGCCATAAATGCCTTTTTTTTTTCCACCTTGAAGACCTTCCTAAACATTTTTTCAAAGATGGCACAGCTTCTGTGGTTGAATATCCCATGATAGTAATGACAGGGTATGGGAAAAATTCCAGTGTCTTCCAACTAGTCCAGCTCACCACTGAGTTCAGGCTTCTGTCTGGAGTATACTGATCAAGAACAGCAAGTGACAACAAACAAGGATGGCCCTCAACATTTTCTCAAACTTGGGAAAGAAAAGACGAGAGCTGTATTTTTTTTTCCTCGGTTGAAGAAGTGTGCAAAGCAGCTCATAGTACAAGCAGTGGTACACATCTGCAAGTCTGTAGAGACTACATATTGCTTTTTTTATAAACTCAGACGACATCTTGATTAGTTCCTTTTTTTGCCAAGATGATATTCAATTTTTCAAGAAGCAGTTCATTAGAATTGTGGTAACAAAACAGGTAGTTTTCTTCATTCCAAACTCATGTTATAGCAAGATTTCTGGCACTGGGTAGTGGTAGAGGAAGGAGAAAGGCTCACAGGAGGCCAATGTTCTCCTGAAACTACACAGTCTGATTTTCAAGAGCTGTGGCTTGTATTCTTTATGAGATATGCAGCAGCTGTACTTAGGTAGGTATCTATCTTATTGAGTGGGAAGAAGGACAAACAGAAATCGTAAGAGTAATGACTGCAAAATTTTGTGCTGATGAAATCACAGCTATGTAAATGTAGTGCTTCTATCATGGAAGATGTTGTTTGCGGGTAATGATTTTAAGCATTGACTGTTGAGCTCAGGTTTGGGTTGGGCTCATCTTATAGTAGTAGGACTCCATTATTTTTTATGCATAGCACCTTGAAGTTTGTTACCTAAGGAGAATTATCAGTAATAATTAGCTTTCTGTTCAAATTCCATTATTGCTGTTTGCTCAGTTTCAAATCAGATGGAGCCCAAGCACTGAATCGAAATGGTTGCTTTTCAAGTAATTCCACCTAATCTTCCCCACCAGCCCCATGCTCAGTTCAGCACCTCTGTGTTCACTGGAATTGGTGCATAGTGTCTGCACAAAAATGAACAGTTAACTAAATGCTAATTAAAAGCAGCATGTCAGTTTATTGTGCTCAGTAGGAGCAGCCACAAAAGAACATGAACCTGAATTAATTTTCTATCCGTTTATTTTTTTCCTTAGCAGACCCCAGGAGAGTTGAGAAAAAAGCCTGGTAGGGATAGTGGAAATGAAAATTTGAGACGGGCCTGAGAAGGTTCCAATCCCATGAAACAGTTTTTAGGAACTCCCTATAACCATGCACTAGCTTCTCTGATCGATATACCACAACTTCTGCAACCAAAAACCTGCAAGATGTCTCAGGCTCACATTAGTTCTGGTACAGCTAGTTAGCTATGGGCTTGGTGCCATGAGGTTTGTTGATGTTACTGAGACCTGACAGCATTCAGCAGCTCACTATCCATACTGATGAATCCCCACAGCCCTGATCCAAAGTCTACTGCATGCACTGAGGTTTCACATTTCACTTCAATAGGATTTAGGTTAAGCCTTAAGATAGGGGGATAGAAGCAGATAATGAGGGCAGGATGCAAGGTAGAACAGACAGAGGAGCATAAAGAGAACTAAAATGTGAAAAGAAGAAACTCATCTCATGCACAGGGAAAACTCAGTTGGTTTATTATCTTGGGCTGCCCTTTAACACTTGTGGATGGCAAAGCCTACAAGTAAAGCAAAGAAAAATCAGCTGTTTTTTGCTGGCAATATTAAAAAATTAATCCGTATGAATCAAGGACAGGCCTTCACTGACTCAGTGGAACCATACCCATTTACATCAGCAGGAAGTGTGAATTCATAAAGTCATTGACCCATTTTTGAATGCTTCCAGTAGCAGAGGAGAGGAAGGTTTTTCCCATGTTTTTAAGTACAAAAGACCTGGTTCTTCTAACTGTTTAGAAAATGTCAAATGTTTGTTGCCTTTCCCTTTTTTCGGTGAAGCATTTTATATCCAAATGCATTCCTGGGGTTAGGTTTGCTAAAGCATGATAAGTGAGGTGTGTGTGTTTGGGTTGATCTACCATGTTGTAGTACATGGCTTTCATGAAACTTCCCACTCTAGATCTTTCCCATCACTGTCTCTTACTTTGTGCTCTTGCTTGACCATTCAAGTGAGTCAGGTTATCTGGCCTTCTCAAGGCTTCATGACCATCTCAAAAACTAGCAGAAATTTTACCTCTGGACATACCAGCTGGAACCAAGTATACTGTCAGAGGGAAACATTTTTATCAGTGTCCTCTTAATGCCTTTAAGCCCCTACTGGCACTGTTTAATGTACAAGATATCAGTATGATAGGGTAGAAGAGCCCTCATTTTCAAGGAAACACGGGGTCACATAGTGATAACATCACTGATGACATCAGTTACACATAGGAGTAATAAACCATATAAGCAGTAATGATATTACTATAAGATCTTTAATCTATAAAATATTAAACTACTGCAAGAGACACATTTATTCTAGAGCCTAATCTTACTGCATTTTATTGTAAATGTGCTGTTTGTTTCTTTGTCCCTCTGGTTCTCCAAAGAGAATAGGACAGAAAAGCAAAAGTTTAAAGACAGTTTTGGCTCAAGCTAGATTCAGAGCATGCCATATTTGTAACAGCTCCAAGAGGGCTTTTCCTTGATGTAGCCTGTAACAGACACCTCGAGAAAGCTGGGAAACACAACTTCACCACAACACTAGGGAATCCAGGCACTTTCTTTCCATGTCTTTGTAGTTACAGTAAATTTACAAATGTGGTGCCAGGACATCAGTCAGTGTACAAGTGAAGTGCTGACGAGTGAAAGTCAGCAGAAAATATACAAACATGATGCATTACCACACATCCTTCTCTTACCTAACCATTACATGGTGCTTTACCAGTCATTTGTCAGGTCATTTGGCTTTCTCTTTCCATCTGTTGCTTTCCTCCATTTTTAATTTCCTCTGGCTAAGGAGGAAAAATCAGACTGTAATGAGAAGCCAAGATATCTTTGGATTTACCAGTGTCAAGAAGTATTTGTAATCTTTTGACAAACTAACTGTATAAAAACTGAGAGATTTTAATTGTTTCAGATACACACCAGTTATTTTCTTATAAAGCCTGTGAAAAGTTACCAGTTATGCTTCGTTCAAAGCTCATAAGAAAGATAAAGATCTCTAATACTGCCAACTAATGGAGTTGTTCCCTTAGCTCTGATTTCATCCTTCCAGCTTCAGTGACTCTGTGGGTAGGATTATCTTCTAAAAACTTCTGATCCATTTTCTTTAGTCCTAAAGACCTTTAGTGTTCATATCACCCTCATTTTGCCGGTGCAAGTGAAACTAAAGATCCCAGGATACTCCCATATCCTTCTCAGCCAACTACTTCTACCTGATCTGTTGTCTAGCAAAGTACTTTAACATACTAAGAACTCAGTGGTTACACTCAGTTAAACCACCGATATGGTTCATTCCTCAGTGCCTTAGGTGGTGTGTAAGCTGTTACTGAATGCATAAAGTATTATTCATTGAGTTACTACTGGTCATCTGTAGCATTTTAACACATTGAAGAATTTCTTTAACTTCAAGTGCAGCTGTTGTATCAGAATGAAAACAACAAAAAAAAATCAATGAGCTCTTTTCCATCAGATAGCACAAATCCCTTCATGATAACTGCAGTTTCTCACTGAATGACAACAATCTATGATGCAGCACCACATGAACAGAAATGAGCTTAGCCTCAAGTCTGTGGCAGAGGTTTGAAAAACATGTCATGAACTCTTGCCCTGAAGTCATCACTCTCTTTGAACTGTAAGAGATTCCTTACCACCTATCACTCCTCATTTCTGTTTTGTTATATAGTCCTGAGAAGTGGAGAAGCGCAGGTCTGACTTTACTGCATGATCATGCTAAGCTTTCTGAGAGATTCTATTACTGAGGGAGCTAATTTCCTACCTACTTTAAAACCTGTTCTAATTTCTCTCTTTAAAATACATGCTCCACAGTCACAGTTATGGATCTTCAAGAGATCAACATATTGTACAATGAGTTTTAGGAAATAAGCAGAAAGAAAGGAAGATACCCCTACGGCCTGGATAACATCTATATATTCACTCCACACACCAGATCACAGTCCTTATCACTGTCAGAACATGTATTCTGTCAGTGGGTACTGGTCCCCTTTTTTCCACAAGACTGTTTTTCTCTCCAAAGCTCTCCAGGCACCTCAGTGCATGTTCCAGATCCCTGCTGGGACAGAAACTGCAAGCTAGAAATGTCTGAAGTGTTTTCAGCTCAGTGGAAATGAAGTGTGAAAACATGAAGCAAGCCCATGTTGTTGTTCACATGAAATTATTTTCTATATTTGATGTAGAGTATATTAGCAACTCACCAGTTATTTCTGTTACGTGTTTTCTATTGCAGAGCACAAAGTGGCTGCAAATTACAAATGCTGTTAACTGGTACAATCATCTCATCAGGTCTAAAATATAGTTAATTCTTAATGGAAGCATATATAGTCAAATTAATGACCATCTGACATCATAGCACTCAGCAACAGTTCGTTTCTGTTGCATATTCAGAGTGTGTGTGGTTTATTTATTAAACTAAACTCAGTTATTTACTTACTTAAACTTATTTATTTACTTTAATTATTTAAACTAAACTAAATTCCTGACATTCAGGAACTCCTGTCTTTGGTGGACCTAGATGTTCGATGGCCAAGTATAGATTAGATAACCCATCTCAGCTCTAACTTTTTCATATCTTCAAAAGTATTATGCAGTTTTGAATACCAGAGATGTGTTAGGACCATTGAGAAAAGACATAAATTGAACTAATAAATAACCCTCAGAACTATTATGGTTTCTCACGATGCACAATTTTAGCAGTGTGTACTGATTTTAAACTGTTTTATTTTAGAGCTAACTGAAGATAAATCTATCTGTCTGTGAACTAATACTGTTCCATCATCAAACCTGATCTGTACCCATGAAACTTCATTATTTAACCATTATGTTGTAAATTAATGCTTTGAGAAAGCAGGAGCTGTGGTGTTCATACTTGCTTCTCAATCAGGTCTGCGTAGCTCTTGTCAAATCTTCACAAGTATCTCCAAAGTGTTGAGTTGTGTTGGTAAGGTTGATGTAAAACAAACCAGGATCCTGTATGGATCATCTGTAGGTCGGACACAACAGGTCCTATGAAGTTGGAGACATATAGCAAACAATAAGACGGCTTTTCTATTTAATAATAATAAGAAGTTTAAAAATTGCTATATAACATCCCAAATACCTCCATGGAGGAATCTCTGAAAGGTTTAAAAACATACATGCATTTTTGGATTCTGAAGGAATAAACAATGACTGTTGCTTTAAAAATTGTGTGCCTTTGGGATGGTTAAGTCAGGTTTTTTAAAGTTCAATGCCTACTTAAATACTTTATCAAATATTCTACTAAATATCTCAATTAATATAAAAATATTTCTTCTGCATTTTTCCTAGAACATGTTTGGCATAAGACACACTGACTTCACTAGACTTAACCCCCAGAGATTTTACCAAGTAGTACGTCTTATTCCTTGAGCATTATGTATATTCTTCTGTAAAGCAATCTGGTTTAGATAGGTATACTGTCAAGATTAATACAAAAGTGTTAATAAAAATAAGGGACGGTTAATATTGATGATAAAGGGGTTTTTTTATATTGCTTAGTAAAATTCCTTAAGACTATCCTTGGGGCTTTTTTAGTATTATTTCTCCCATTGAAAGGATGCACCTTAGAGCCTTTCTGATTCTCTTCTAACAAAAAGGGCCACTACTACAAAACCAGGAAAAAAAAAGTCAAAATAGCATCCAAGATTATGATATCTGTGTTAAAATTAGCAACACTTCCTCATAAGTAAAGCATGTAACAGCACATCTGGAGAGCTCAAAGGGGTTTCAGAGACTGTCTAATCATATCTTGAATGGTCTGATTGATGCTACTTGCAGACATGATGTCGAGGGCTATGAAAGAAGTAATTGCAGAGTTTCTATTTGTCACAATATTCCTTGATGGGACTTCTGATGTTAGTAATTTGTCACAGTGGTTCATTGTCTTGCTGGATGTCAAACAAAATGGAGATGCCAGAGAGATGATGATTTGCTTTAAGAATGTCAGTGTCAGGACTGTAGGAACAGATTTATAATGAGTATCCGGGTGACTGTGAAAGGGCAGGCATTTGGCAGGGCTTTGGCCGTAGGTAGCAGAACCAGGTGGTTCAGGAGAGATTCAGCGAGTGCTGCCATTTTTGCAGTATGCTGCAACACCCCTATTCAGACTCCTGCTATTCCCTGGGATCTCACCTCAGAAGTACCTGAGGATGATGCTCTGTCCAGCTAAACCACATATATGAATCTACTCAAAATTTGTTAAGTGGCAAGTTTGCCTGGAAGTGCGATTTACAGTCTGTCATGGTGATTTCCCCCCAGCTTACAAGTTGGAGGGAAAGGTGTTTGTCCCTGAGACATTCACTACAACACTAACATAAAAAAAAAAAAAAAAAAAAACCAAAAAAACTTTTTCAGGCCTGTGACTTCCTATCATGGAGTAAAACATAATTACAGACAGGTTTTGCTGCAGCTGTAGGAGGGGGCTGACCTTGGTTGTGGTGGCAGCACTGAGCTAGTGCTTGGGGTGCTCAGTAGGTTGCACATCTGCCACCGAGCCCTTTCACAATTTCTCTTGTGCTAGCTGGTCTTTCCTTCTACCTCACCCAGAGAGGGGTATAGTGGGGATATTTGTTGCTTTTTATTGTCTTTGTGTAACCTAGTTGCATTTAAAACTCTTCAAGGCATAGACAGGTCCTTACCATACAAATACATTTTGCCCAGTACAAAGGGATCTTAACCTTGAGGGATGTGAGGATTCATTTATACAAATAATAATAAATAATATTCCTTTGTTTTGGTGATATTCTGTATCGAATTAACCGGGGAAAAAATATACTGGAGAATCTATGAACAGAACTGGAATTGAAATCCTGGCATTTTTCAGAAACTCTTCTGTTAAGTCTATTTTATTGTTATTCTTCAGCAGTTCATGCATAAAAAAATTATAGGAAGGGTCCCAGATCTACTCTGGAGAAAGACAGCTATGCCTCCTGTCATATGAGGGCATTGAAAAACAACCTAATGATTAGACATGTCATTGATGGCAAGTGCCAGGCATAGGCTGCTACAATCGCTTTAGGAAAACCAAACCAAACCAACCAAACAAAAAACCCCCCAAACCAAGCAAACAAAACCCCAAACCAACCAAACAAAACATAAAAAAACCAAACCAAAACCAAAAAAAAATCCAAACACAATTAAAAAAAAAAAAAAAAAAGCAAAAACAAACAAAAAAACCCCCACAACAAATAGGCATAAGCTGACTGTCAAAGCACATCTTTGTAAATGGCCTGTACAAGCTCAGGGAGTGCAAATAAAAGCAGAAAGAAAATAATGGAATGGTAAAATAAACATGGTGCAAAAAGATCATGTTTTAAGTTTAACAACATTGTGGCCTCTTGAGAGGCTGCCATAATATGGCCAATGAGCAGGCTAATAGTCAAATAGAAAGGACCACAAAAACAAATGTGTAATTTGGAGAAAAAGCTTAAACCAGATCTCTGTGCTGATTCAGTTGTTTCTGACCATAAAAATTAAAATACAGGAAGAATGAGAACTTAGCCTGAAATATGAGCCTTTGTTATTCTGAAAATGTCAGTGCACCATATACAACATGGAATGCTTTTATTCTTTCTGATACACATCTTTATTCTCAGGTTGAACATTAGTCTCTAGGGAGATGTATAGCCCATCTGCTGTGGCTTTCTGCCTGCTGACTGAGCAATTCCTCCTGGTCTGCCTTTGCAACCACCAGTGCTGCAAAGACGCTGAGGCAGGAGTTCACAAGGGGCACCCAATTTAATCTATAGGATGCACCTGCAGGTGGTTTATCTCAGGAGCATGTTATGTTGGGTGAAATATAGTATGTGGCTGCAATTCACAGGCAAGAAGAGGGCCCTGTAGGAAGGTGTGGTATCAGACTAATAGCTTAACCAATTTCCCAGGACATCTGAAACCTTCCTGACTCCCAGCCACATGGACCAGGACCTCCACCCCTCCCAGTGAAGCAACCCTGCTCTTGCTGCCTATTCCCTCAGGGATGATGACCTGGCTACTGCCTTTCTGAAGCTCATGTATGAATGCTTCAGAAAAATACCAGGAGCCATATAAAGGTAGACAGATGTGAATGAGAGATAGTAAAGGGAAGATTGATGTGTTCTGAAAAAGAATAAGGATTTTGAGAGAAGCTTTTGAAAGAAGAAATGGAATGAAAAAGGAGAGCAAAGCAAGCTAAACAACACTGCAGAGACAAAATAAAGATGAAAAAGTGGTAAAGCAAGAGACAAACATGGTCCGTTACGGGAAGGTAAAGATGTGAGTGAATGCAGGAAGGAAAAATATCAAAGCGACAAAAGTGAATAAGACATCCTGAGCAAGCTTGGTCTAGCAGTATTCAGTGACTCCATTATTTCATTGCTTACTTTCTCTTATCAGGGTATAGTAAATAATTTCTGACAAATGCATTTTTAGCAGGTTTTGTTAGCTCTTAGAATTCAAGGAAACATAAATGTACAGAAATATAAATGGATAAATACACCAGAAAAGGGAGGGTGGCTCTTTAAAAACATTAGGGCACTATTTCTTTCTGCTGTTTGGACAGCTTAAAGTAATAATTTCTGAAAAAGATACTTGTTAGTCATTAACTAGAAAGATACATAATGCAATTACATGATTTTTTTTACTGCCTTCTATTTCAGGAAGCATAGACAGACTTTTACATTAGCTAGAAGTATATATAAGGCCAATGTCCTCTTTGCAAGAGCTGTATGTGGAAACTTCTCCAGTATGATTCTAAGAAAGGCACAGACCCTGAAGTACGTAGTGTGCTCCCCGTGGACCTATGACACTCACTGATGTTATGTTCATTCTCAATTAATTCAAAATAAATGTCATAAAAGAAATTTCACAAAGTCAGTTTCAATAATTTTTTTTTTTTTTAAAGATGACTTTAAGGAGATATTAAATACTTGCATTTAACAGCAAAATACCATTTCTGAGCTTGCCTTCTCTGTCAGAGGTAATTAACTTGGAAAGAAAGGTAAAATCTCGTTTGCGTGTTTTCATAGTGCAGCTCCTCATTATTCCAGACTCTCCACATGCCCTGAATGATATCAGACGTCTTTGTCCAAATGCATTTTGGAGTTTCATAACAGGCAGATAGAAGTACTTAATGATGTCACTATAATGGATCGTTACTTTTTAGTGCCAAGCTCCTAGAAATTTTATATTTTCCTTCTTTCACACCTGTAATCTGCAAGGAGGAAAAAAAAAAAAAAAAGAAGAGTTTGAGCTTATCTAGAAGGTGAGGGAAAATTTCAAACCAGGCTGTCACATACTGCAGCGCCATCTAACCAGACAGTGATAAAACTGAATAGTCTTATCCATAAATCACAATAAAGCTTGATACAATTCACCTCTGCCTTCGAAGCCTTAAGTGAGGTTAGATTTTCCTGTTAGAAACAAAACTGAGATGTATTTATCAGAAACATCTGGAGTCTAGAAGAAAGCATGTATCATCAGAGGACTGTCTGCCCAAATCCAAGCAAAAACACCTTTCTCTGGGTCCCACCACATAATAACAGTAACAAAGTGAAAAGTAGGGGTTTGTGTGGAGATGAAGATTCCCAACAGAGCAGGCACCTATGCTAGTGGCTTTGTAGGACACCACTCCCACAAAGTCCAGCCCAGGAAATACAAGGGGGAGAGGAGGCTTGCAGTCAGAGCCGCTTCCACTTCTGAAGGCCCTGGGACTCACCCTTGTGGAGAGGAGGGCATTCTGTGAAGTAATATCCATCAACACTGCCAGACATTGGCAAAATCGTCCCCGGGGTAAAAATAAGGAAACATTTGCTGAAGAGGTGAGCTGAGAATGGTCATATGGCATGGTCTATGGTCAGAAAGCACCCACAATTTGTGTTTCCAGTAATGAAGCCAAGTATTCACATCAGTCTGCCTCAGAAAAATCTGTGCAACTCTATCTCTGAGATCAATATGATTTACTGGCAGAGTGCCCACTGTGCATCCTAGGATGTCTGTGCTTCATGATCTCCTTTATGCTCAGTTGTTGTCTTCCTCCTGGATCTAGCCCTGCTTAAGCATGTGGTGAGGAGCATGTGTCCCTCCCCTGGCCATGTGATCTGTTTCTTGCTTCTTCTTCCAGGCCTGGAACAGGATTGATGGCAGCACTGACCATAGAAAGAGAAATGAGATTATTATAAAGGAGGAAGTAGATAAGTTTGAAGATCATGCTACTGAGGTGAGATTAAAAGCCACAGTGCAAGCTAACACATAGCAAGAAGGTTTTTTCTGTGAGCAGGGGGCCTTTCGGTGACAGTGATAGAAGACAGGACAAGCTGCTCATAGCAGGACCATACCTTATGGATGTAAGTCTGAAAAGAGACAAGTGAACTGCGGGGTAGACTGGGTGAGATTTTTATTTTTATCAATAGAAGCACTGTACAATACCCTGTAGGGGGTTCATCTGGAACACTTCTGGAAGTGGAAGGATTTCTTTCAGAAAGGGGCTTCAGCCTGGCAGTGAAAGGTCTGATAGGGAATCTAATTCTTCTCTTAGAGATAAAAATATCAGGTGCTTTCAGAAGCTTCTTATGGTGACAGACGACACAGGCAAGAGATCAGTCACAAACTTACACTGGGAATTAGAAAAGTGTTTCCATAATAAAAACAAGGTCTAAACAACCTCCTTATAGACTAATGTGGCAGATAATGCAATTCATGCAGACCATGGTGTATTTATAAATGTACTTCCAGGAGGAGGTGGCTTGCTGAAGGAGCAGAAAAATGGTCCTGTTGAAGAGATGTTTTTTTATTATTTTATTTTTTCTGGGGCCCTATAAACAGATAAAGTTTATCAGATTAAATATATATGCAATATACTGAGTATCATGCTCTGTACCAACCCAAATCTCTTCCTTAGTTTTTATTATCTATAAATGCCACTGTTTCCTCCTTGCCTGATAATGTACTCCTGTTTGCAAAGTGAAATATATGCTGGTTGGTGGTCTGGCCTGTTGACTATTTTTTCAAAGGTTAAGCACTCCCTAGGCTTAGAATACAGTATTATTGCAAGATTATTTTCTTTAAATACAATCCCCATGTTTAAAAATGGTGCCTCTGTTTGCTAGGGAATTGACTGTATTTCATCTTAAACAGTGATATATTGATTTACATGTGAAGTGAGCTTTCACGTTTTAAAAGGACAAGTTTTGGCAAGGCTCCATTAGACTTTTTTGTATTATTGGTTATCTTTCAACTGGGAGAGCAGACAGCCTTATTCCCAAGTTCAAACTGCCTGACACATTCAAACCCAATTTCTTTATTCTACTTTCTGTTAGTATGGTCCAAAGTGTTGTTATTTTTCTGGCCAGTTCATTTGCTGGCTAATGGGAGGTAGTTTACCCAGTATTCCTAGTCCCTTTTCTTCTCTAGAAACTATATCTCCAGGCTTTACCAACTGTATTACAGGCTGCAGAAATATTGCACCTATTGTACTGCTATATGTGAGGCACACTGCATGTATAGAGCTTCTGCTTTCCTATGGAGAATACATTCTTTTGCAAAGCGCTCCTTTGACTACCTCTATTGAAATTATCTTGTCCAAAGGCTTGGGAGGGAGAGAAGGGGGCTTTTATTTTTCTTTTTTAATATTAATTACACTTGGTCTGTTTGCATCAGCATATATATGTAATAAGAGAAGACAGCCTTCTATCTGATGGTTCTCCAGTTACTTACTTGGAAAATTATTGAAGGCAGTAACTATTACAGCAACATAATGCAGCAGTGATATAGAAGTTTTTGTTTGTTTGTTTATTGCAGCTTTGTGCAATTGCACTTTCATGAATTCTGAGGTTTTTCATGAACTCATGAATGAAAATCAGACAACCTATTCCTCACATGCAAAAATGAGGAAAGATTTTTTCCAGAAAATTTCTGCTGAAGTCAATGAAGTCTGGTCTTGAGTTTTCTGGATAACAGAGAAAAGTAGCCAGAGTAAAAATAAATATCAAGATATCAGTACTGTGCCCTTGGAATGTTCCTCTTACTACCAGTTTTTTTATAAGAGCTGTAAAAATGGAGATGCTTTTCTGAAGCTTGTACTATAAGGTGTAGAAACCAGTAAAATATCAGGAAAAGTTCATGTTAAATGATGCTTCTAATCATAAAGAGTTTTGCTGATTTCTTTTTAGCATCCATGAAATGTGTGTTTAATTTTAGACAAACTGATAACTTAATATTCCCATTCATGCCTTGCATTAGATTGTGCTTCTGCACTTTGTTCAAAAATACTGTGTACAATTGAAATGTATTGCCCTGGGTGAACAGTGGCAGATTAAGGTGAAGAAATACTCTTTTTCCTAATGTTTTTCAACGTTGTTATGGAAAAATTGTTATGATTGATATGCAGTGCGCACATAAATTTAATAGTTTATACCAGCTTGCCAGAGAAGCAACTAACTTGACTATAAGAGGCAAGCAACACAGTCTTGGAGAAACTGGCAAGAAGAAGAAAGCTAATATTATGGACATTGAGAAAATTGTGGACAAGTGTATCTGACAGTTCACTGTAGAGATTAATAATTTCAGTTAAATATGACAGAGACTGGAAGGGAAAAAATGAAGACTACAATACATAGTGTCAACCTATTTTTTTATTCCAATACAACAATTTTAGCTCTTAATTACTGATGGTATACAAGCTCCAGATAAAGATTAGATACAGAAGAGCTTTATAGCATACCTTTTTTTAGATGGCAGTGTGATAAGGGGCATTATCAAGACAAAAACAACTACTAAATATTTTCAAAAATATAACACAGATGTAAAGTTTGAGTTTGTATTAGAAAATGTGTAATGGAGAAAAAGATCTAATTCAGAATGGAGGGATCTATGGAGAGGCAAAAATAGTAACTCTGAATTGCACTAAGCAGGCAGTTGCTGGGATGACAGAAGCATTTCTTCAGAAGTCATTCTTATCAGGCTTGGCCTCTTGGCCAGTAAAGAAGATGAAGAAAGTGAGTATTAAGGAAGATTTTAAGCTCTTGAAGTAAACTAAAAGCAACAAGAAAAAGACATCTTTACAGAAAGGGTGGGCCAAGAAATTTTCATAGTCAGAAGCTGAACAACAATTCACCCTTGGCAGAGAAGAAGTGTCTCTCAGCATGCAGCATTAGCTGGACATCACCAGCAGTGCAACTCTTTAGTAGTGGCAGTGGGAGTCCATAGGAGCTGTTTCAGTGAGTTCCCAAATATCCTCAGGACTACAGCCAGATGAATGTATGATGAAGGTGACTCTTCAATGACTTTGCAAGAGGCTACAAATACAAATGAAAAGATACAAATGATCCCTGACACAGATACAGGGCTGGAGCAAAATGCGTGTTTTCCCTCACTGTGCCCAAAAGAGCATTCCTAGATTTTGGCATCTTTTCCCCTGTTAAGTGTTAGAAACCACTGCTTGTTTTTGAATGTGCCATGTATTAAATCATGCAAATGGTTTTCACATCTGTTTTTTCTGCCAGTCATAGACCAGACAATGTGCCCAATAAATTCACAGGCTGTCAGACTTGCCAGTGAACAACTGATACTTTACTAAAGATTATATGAATCTGGTTGAAAAATGTGAATGAAGATGGCCTGCAAAAGATTTGAAGGGAAAGAATGTCTTTTCTTAGCAAGGTAATAAAAGCTATGAAAGGTCATTCCAGTAAAGAAATGGACAGGAATATGAAAGTTTAGAGTCAGAGGGAAAATTTAAAAGTGGGTATATGGGTGGTTGTTATTTAATAAGTAAAAGAGTACATGGCTTAAAAATGATACAGTAGTAATCAGTCTCATCAGAGGCATAAAACAGTTTAGCATTAGTGTTAGGAAAATGCTGAACAGATAAAGTCCCAAACTTTTTTGTTGAGAACTTCCCATGGTTACGTGCTGAGAATGGGGAGGATTTGGGGGAGAATTGTATTGTTTCTTCTTGTGGCTCAAAGAGTGGTTTGAGAGGTATTTTAAGAGGGGTGCTACAATCCGGCATACTCCTTCTGCCACCCCCTTGGTGGGGCCCTACCTTGTGTTATCTACTAAGATGTATTTTGCATTAATAGCCATGTAATTGTTCAATGCTTGGGGCAAGGACTGTTGTTGTACTCATAGGTACTGGTGTAGAACAAATAAATCATGGAAATTATGTATTTGCTCCCTATTCTACACATTCTAAATATATTTCACCTCCAGTCCCTAATTTTTGGCAGATCCTTTTGTCATTGTTTTAAATTGATCACATTAGGGATTTGGTACTGATTTTAAATGGTCGACAATTGTGAATACCTTTTTCTATGAAAAATTACATTTTGGAACTTAATTAGCAGCATAGTGTGATTTATGTTTAAATTAATGCCTACATTCTCAAAGAGGTGTCTTTTCAGTTTGTTGGGTTTTTTGTTGTGTTTTTTGTTTTTTTTTGTTTTTTTTTTTTTTTAGTGAAACTAGACCTGAATATGGAATGAATGACTAAAATAAGGGATGACTAAGAAGCCATTGCTAGGTTTTTATTCAGAGACATATTTCTGGTCTGTATCCCAAATAACCGCTTTCAGTCTCATTTTAAAGGATGTGAAAATTGGAAAAGGCCTGGGCTTCATTGTTATTTTTTAGTCTGGAGATTAATGTTTTGGTCTTGTCTTTCATAATACCTGCCTGAATGATGTTGCACCTGTGGCAGAGCTGCCTGTGATATAGTAGCATCTAGTGAAATCCTATCCTTGTTAAAAATATTCTGCCAAACCATTCCACTTAAACAGACGAGTAATTATAGACTACTTTGGAAATACTCTTCAGTATGTGTAGTAAAATGATTAGGCCAGAAACCATCTCTATGTTTTAGCCTCCTGGAAAAATTACAATCCTAGTTGTGGATTAAGTAATATTGGTATTCAGAGCATAGTAGTAATATAAATATTAGTCATTTCATTTATATCAACAGTGATTTAGACCACAGTAGTAAATTAAATACCATACACATTCATTTATTAAGTCAATATTGATTTAGAGTAACATGGCAATATCCAAATCCTGTAAATGACAAATTATTTAATATTTATATTGATAGCCTAAAATGAAGTCAGCTTTGCATCTTTGAAACCTGAAAAATAAGGATCGCTTTCACGCAGAGGCTATATGAACCAAACATAACCCCAAAAAATTTTTTTGATGCTGTGGTAATAAAACTCTTTAAAATACTGGTTTTACAGGGTAAGTGCTGAGACAAGCCTTACTGCAGAGTTACAAATGGCACGGCTGTAATAGTTGTTCTTGTTCAATTTCCCACCCATTGGATGCAGCAGGGAGCTGAAGTGCTGATTTGAATGCTGGCTCCCCAATAAGATGAGCTGCCTTTTGAAACCTGTGAATCTCCTATTAAGATAATTTTGTATGCTGATGTCTTGTCTAGGATTTATATCATTAGGATCATACTTATATTTTGAAACTCCTGAAGCATGTGATACTTAAGTGGACTAAACTAGCTTCCAGTCTTTATCTCTCCCATCAAATTGTCTTCCTGTGAGAGGCAGAACTCTGCTCTCTGCCTTTTTCAATATGTTTACCAGCTTGAGTCTGTAATTCAAAATCATTTTATTCCAGATAGTTTATGACTCCTTTTAGGGTGATTGTGATTTCTTCCTCACACTTTCCTTCTTGAGCAATATTATACATTCATTAATCAGTCTATTTTTATTTCAAATCCATTCCTTCAAAGATTGGGCTATCTGAGGGCAACTCTTTCTTAGAAATTATAGGCTATCTGTTGCATGAAATAATCGTTTAAATGATGCCTCTGTAATCTCTTTTTCTAGTCAGTTTTGGAGATAATGGCAGACAGAGCTACTATCAGTATAACTGATTTGGAGAAATAAAGGGAAATGCAGATGATGTCTTGTTGACAATTTTGTGAGCAAGCTGAGTGCAGGCACTAGGAGCTGACCATTGATACAGCCAAGATTTTGAGAGGGGAGAGAATGGAAGTGTAACAAATGAAACATTTTTAATGCTTGTTAATGAAATATTTCTGTGTCTTTCTTTTGGCCTCTTCTTGAAGGATCTCTTCTTTGTGATAGAGAATGTCTGTAGCCAGAGAACCAGTTCCCTCTGACTTCTTCTGTAGTCATCATCAGTGAGGATTAGACTAAGAGCAGTCTTTGTAGACATAAATAAGTGCACTTATAAGTGAAGGTAGAGCATTTACATGAGTGCATGGAATAAGATGTGACAGGTTTGCTGCTATCCCTTTCCTTGAAAGTGTTTTATCAGTTGCAGCCTGTTCTCTTGTTTTAGAGGACACAGGACCATACCAGGAAGTGGTAGCTCATCTGGTATAGTAATATTCTTTATGCCAGTCATTAGAGACCCATATTTAATATATGAAGCTCCAGTTCTACAATAATGGAAGATGGTAAGATGGAAGGGAATCAGTTTTCTCATTTTTGAGTGAGCATATTGAGTGACTGAGGTTATTTAAAGATTCTTATACTTACAGTTGGTAACTCTGCTGTCCGATAGCCCTTTGGTTGTGAAAGAGAAGTCTAGGGAAAAAAATTCTGTTCCTATGCAGTATGTTTTCATTTTTTGTGGCCACTGCTATTTTCACAGTAGTTCAGTATTTTTGAAGAACAGTATTAATTCCTTGGGGGAAGAAAAAAAAAAAAAAGAAAATAAAAAGAAATTTCTTGAGAAAAAAATGTCTGTTATTTGTTCCTTCCCATAACTATTGGGTTAGACAATCCATGAGCTACAAATAATTTGCCATCTGCATATCTGTATCACCAGATTCTAAGCCCCATTTTGAATGTGCTCATTTTGGGTTTTAGAAAATAAACAACTTGTCTCAGCAATTCCTAAAAGAAATTATTATTTCATTCTTTTTTTAGTGAATTTGAGTTAGATAAAAGATTAATTATACAAGTCAATAAAGTCTCTGCCTCGTCAAGTTTGTATGAGATTTTTGAGAATTTTGGCAGAGCAGAGCAGACTGACTGCAGAGTAAAAACCTGGACTTTACCATGCTCTGAGCACCAGAGAAGCAGTGTTTCCTTGCCTTCAATAAAAGAGAAAGACACCTTACTACCTGCTGGTCAAAATGTTTTAAAGAACTTTCCTATAGACTGGGTAGGCATGCCTAGTTACTGCTTAGAAGGACCACACTATTTGATTGATAAATAGTAAACTTCCCTCAGCAACTGCAAGGGAATTATGTTCTCTGGCACAGAAACAGGTGGGTTTATTTATTTTTACTTTGCTCTTGGCCCTAAATAGCTTAGTAGATATTCATGAGTGCTCTTAGTTATACCCGTCTGGATATACAAGGGTAAGAACACTAGCACTTCTGGTGACACAGGTCCCCTTCTGCTGCACAGTCTTTCCTACCAGTTCTACCCCCTGATGAAAATGAGAAAAAAATAGACCATTTGCTTTCCTAACATTGCATCAATAGGCAATTCATGCAATGATGAAGCTTTGCCTGACATGTTAAAACAGGTTTAAGGCATGATAAAAGAATTATAAAATTATTTAATGTCAGTGTTCTTTCATGAGTTTATTTCTCTAAAATCACATAGCAGTGTTCCTCTATTCTGGAGCTCCTTAATAAGCAACATTTCAAACAACTATTTACTGTCATCCACGGAGAAGTACCTAGATGTAAATTCCATTTATTTTCTTATTGCTTTTGATACATGTTTCTGGTGACTTTGTCAGAATAAGTGAAAAGGAACAAGGGGAGGCAGAGTTTGTGTGAGTGATTAAGCTTGCTTTTTTTTATTTTGGTCTGGATAATTATAGAATTTCTTGAACTCCAGTTCCTTAATTTTTTTAATTAGATCCTTATTGTAGTTATGCTAAGAGTTAACATGTATAATTCTCAATCTACAGATGCCTTATGGATGTAAAGGTATTGTTATTAACACTACTTATTATAACTTACTATCTTTCTTACATTGTTTGACTACTGTGAATCATAGAGAAACATTTTAATACTAAAAGTCTGTTGGGTACGTACTAAATATATTGCCAGAAAGTATGCCAAACCCCAGGAGGAAGGAGCAGACTTATGTTATTTGAGGTATAAGTGTCCTTACAGGCCAAATGAGGATGAATCCATCCTTACTGTTACCATCATAACTGTTATCATCATAGTTGTTACAAATGTAGCTTGCATCTCACAGACGTGGTACAGTGGGACAGGGAACGTGTGAACCCTCTGCATTGAGAACATTTCTGCTGATTCTCAACACTTTTTCCTGCCCCATAACTGTAGTACATTTTTTCATATTGAGATTATGGAGCATTGCATGTCCACAGCATAATACTCAGTGTAGGCTGCAGTAACTGCATTGACCTCTACTAGATCGATGCCTTAGAGAATTTGTTCCAATGTCATTGATGCCACCATGGCACAAAGTCCATAATTCAGCACAGTACTGGACTTTTCTGTGGGTGAAAGCAGTAACATTAAGTTCAATTTGATTTATTATGAATTTTAAACTAGGTGTGTGTTAATGTGCAGGACAGAAATGAAACATTCTTGAGACAACAAAGCATGAGCGCCAGTATTGTACTGAGACTGTATCCTTAAGACTAGAAGAGATGTGCAGCTCTGAATCCTGGCACACTCTTATATGTCAGAGATTTGTATTTAACCACTGTTTGTATTTAGAGAGATACAAGATTAAGATTAAGCAACCTGAGTTCCAAGACAATACCCTTTTGATCTGATATTATTGCTTGTTTATAAAAAATAATCCCCAAGCACTACCACTTATTTCACAGAAATAAAAAATATCCATGAATTTCATGTATTTCTGAATACATAGCATTTCAGAAAATGAAAGAAGCTATATTTATAACATATATCTCTAGGCAATGGGATGTTATTCACTCATGTGGGTATGATTGAATTTATTGTCCTAGTTCCATAATGGCCTGTTTCCAATGTTCTCAGATTGACTCAGTTTGTCATGGTTTGAATGACTACAGACAAATGCCCTGTGCCCTTCCAAGTTCTCAGAGTCTTCCTCGGCTGATGTGGCTTCATGACACAGATGTTGAATACAGCAACAAGATTGCAATTCTTACAGCAGAAAATGTGGGGACTGGCCATTTAACTCCCTTATTTTATTAAATACCATGAAAAAACAAACAAACAAGCAAACAAACAAACAACGATGTATTTTCTAGTAGCAAGATACTACCTCACAACTACTCACAATATAATTTATTTTAGGATGGTCGTTAAGCAGCTAATTGATAAAATCATTCCTTTTGATTTTACAAATATTCAAAATAATATTTTTTTTTCATGGGGACTGCCAAGTAAAGAGTAAATTGTCAAGTAAAATCTTGATACGTTTTTCAAAAGAAGCAAGAATTAGGCAGATATTTGCTATTGGCAGAAGGATATTCTGTGATGATAGGATCAAAAATAGATGTAGACTTTCTGGTGAAATTAACACTTTCTGTAGCTAGAACTATACAAAGTAAACCTTAACATAGTTTAACCATTTTCTTTTACATTTGATTAACACTTGTCACCAAAATAATACTTCTCACCAAGAAAAAGCTTTATATCAAACAAAACATTCCACCTGATGTGAGATAAAATTGTTTTGTCAAGATCTTTCTTCCTGACCTATTTAGGAATTCAAAAATTAGAGTTAAAGAAGTGAACACTTTAAAAAAAATATTAAAAATTAACACGGACTTCTCAGCTTATGCAAGTTTAACCTACACCAATATTCCTTACTTTGAAAGTGCATGCATTTTATCTATATCCTCAACCAGATGACTACTTCTGTAATTGCTTCCCTCGTGTGTTGTAGATAGGTGACAAAAGAACTTTGTGAATTCAAATTCCGGGAGGAAAAGTGACTTTGTTCCACACTTTCTGCCAACCAACACTCAAAAAAACTAATGACATTTCTCTTGCTTCATGAAAATCTAACTGTAGTACATTAATGGCCTTCATTAGATGTGTCACCCAACATTGACCCAAACCCCGTCAGGACTCCCCTCCCACTGAGATGTTTCATCACTCTTCTAATGATGTGAAGGAGGGCACGATCCTTTAGAAGCAGCACCTGAAACATCTGCAGTGGGATGATGAAATGTACTGTCATCTCCCAGGTTCTGCGCAACCACCTTAACCACTGGTCTTCCTGGTTTCCTCAAATTGTTCTACATTTCATGCCAACTCTCTAGAAATGTGTGTGAATAGCCTGCTTTCATGCTTGAACTATGCTACGTGATTAATGCTTAATGAGTTCATTATCCTATTTAACATTTCATGGATAATTTGTGGTTATTTAAAAATAAACATGTATATTCAAGGTCTGAATTAATGGAGACAAAAAAGCAAGTGCTGAAATATATACATATCGATAGGGTAGCTAATTGCTTAGAACAGGAAAAATCCCCTCCTTTTCTACCACACATAACCCAAATATATGGAAGGTAGATAGATGCACATATACACACATGTATATGTATGTATGTAGATGTAGATTAGTTTGCTTTACATCTTTCTTTAAAAGGTAGTATTAAGATAGCTCTTCCTGCTACAAGGAAACTGTAGATTCCAAAGAGATCTCTTGTCACCTATTTCCTGAAATACTGAGAGCTAACTACCTGGTTAAGCCCTACATGTTTCCAGCTTGAGCATTTCAATCATTTTCTGACATAGCTACACAGAACATAAAAACTAAAACTGGGATTTATTTGCATATATTTTGTTTGAAGAGTCAGTCAGAAAGGACAGATCCTGCTCATGGGGAAGACTGTGTTAGAAAAGAATTCAAGTATTAATGAAATACCTCTACATCACTTAAGGCATTCCCTGCCACAGCTTTTCTTCTCATCCACTGCTACTTTCATTCCTGCTACTTCTTTTGCTGTCCTCTACCTTGAAAGTGATGATCTCTACAGCACACAGGACATAACTGATAACATGATCTCCTCATAGACATCACATATCAGATAAAGAGATTTGTGTTTAGCATACAGCACCTGAAATGAATATATGTTCAGCTTCCATTTGACAATATCCTTTATTTAGATCACGGTTTCTTGGCTTGTTTAATGTAGTATTATGCTAGACAAGACTTGTGAATAGGAAACTGTTATATTTGTCTCTAAGTAAAAACTAATATTCACCTTAGATGAAATTCCAGTCCCCCACAGAAGCCAAGGAAATTTTGCCTTCAACTTTGCTGTGATCAGAATTTCAATCACAGCTGTTACACAGAAAAACAATTTAATATCTTTGGTGGTTATCATTTCAGTCAGAATCTTCTGCATTTTTATTAAATTAGTACACAATAACAATAACTTCTAAGAGCATTAGAGGACAACAGAAGAACAAAGGAGGAAAGGAGACCTTGAGAGGTAAATACTTTTCTTAGAGGTGCACATACTAGACTTGTGTCTAAGAACAGGTATAGTTATGCCCCATCTGTGGGAACTTCAAACAAATAATTAGTCTGTTATAATCTATATCAAAGCAAAATTAATGGCATCCTTTGGGGTTATATATGCCTGGGCAATTTGTGATAGTGAGAATTTATTGGAAATATGCTCTGGAACCTGCCCAGGAATAGATTAGTCTATTATAGAGATAGACAAAAGCATCCTTATCCTTCTGCTGTAGCAGTGGATCATGGCTCATGGTCTGTTGAATTATATTTTTGTGCAGCTGGAATGAAAAAAAGAATAGACCACAGCCTGTGGTGAATTGTCAGGTTAACACAGTGCAGTAAACCCAAAGAAAGGACCCATATTTGAAAAACATTTTGTTCCAACAATTTTGAAGGCTGTTTTGTACTCAGTGGAACACAGTATCAAAATTATAACTCTATCGTATCACTTCAGATAATTCTGCTAGACCAATGCAGGTATTGGAGCATACTTTGTGCATCATGAACAGAATTATTAAGTTTTGAAAATGCGTGGGAACAAGAAAAATCAATATATTAAACTTGCATGTTGAGCTTGTAATTATAGGCTCAAAAACTTATCCACTAATAAATATCTACTTTTATTAAATGAACTAAATAAGGCTGGAAAAAAAAAAGGGGGGGGGGGAGGGGGCGTACCATTATATCTGGTTTCAGATATAATATTTCTGATTTTATCATTGCTACTTTAAATATTAAAGGCTAGGCCAGCTCTGTTTTATTGTATTTTCTATTTAGATTCATTTTATCTAGGAGAAGGAGACAATTCCTAGCTATGGCTCTATCATCAACATAGCATTACTAGAAGGTGTTTTGCAGATGGAAGTAGAGTTGACCGAGAGCACCTTGTGAGGCAAAACTCACAAAATAAGTAAGACTCAGGATAGCCTCATTTTTATTCTTTAGGTTTTTCCTATAGCTCATGTGGATACAGGTAATGTGTCTTCAGCAGTGTGGACACACATGATGACACACAACAGATGCTATTTTATGCAATAATATTGAAGAGAGCAGGAACAACTAATACTTCTGTGCCCTTCTGACTGCAGTCAGGAAAGTGGATCTGCTCTAACGGGAGTCAGCTGGAAAGGCAGCAGTGGCAGGGAAGGGAGGAAAGGGGACATGAAACACAGAGGTATCCCACTACTACCCTAATCTCCGTTCAACTATCCTTGAGCTGTATTTTTTTTTTTTTTCTGTTTACATCTACTGAACAAATACCCCTCCCAGACCCACCATAGCCAAATTGCTCCCAGGCTGCAGTGGCAACAGCAGCTCACAGCACTATGGGGCAGGACTCCTGGCAGGGTGAGAAAGGGGAAAGCACCAAACATGCTTCAGATCTTCTGCAGAGCAGAAAAGAAATTCATGCCCTGCTTTAGCTCAAGAAAACTCTTTGCAAGTTTGCTGCCCAGAAAAGCAGTTAGTAAATATCTGTCAAAAAAAGTCAGAAGAAATAAAATGCAGTATGTTGATTTTGCCAGTAAATACAGGAACCTGGGGAGACAACTAGCATTTAGAACTGTTTAAAACCCTACCACTATCTGTGCTTTTCTAAATTACTCAGATATCACACCTGTGGCTAGGGTAAGAGAACTGAACAAACCCAGAAATCATGTTGTTCTTCATAAGTCTGAATACATTTACATTTGAAATATAGACTTCCCTGACAAAACTGAGCTAAAACCTTTCACATGGTTGCAAATGTATTTCAGTTAGAAATGCAGGAATGTTGTATCATCTTACAGACAGGGTCTAAAATTATAGGAAGAAGAGAACATTTAAACTAGATTTATCCCCCGTGGAGGACTTTGTACAGAAATTAGAAGATGATCAGATCTCTGAATGGTAATTTAATAGCTAATTTAAAAGCCTCTCTTGCTTAAATTATCAAGAAACCACAAGATACATAGTTATATATTATACAACGCTTAGTATAACATAGGCATATGCTAGTGAAGAAAGGACTCCAAAAACACAGTGTCAGTTTCATATTAATTTAAATATATAAGATTACCTAAAATGTCAGGTGCATTTAATCATTTTTAAAGCACAAATTAGCAGAAAAGCAACCTATTGTTCTGGCTTTAGGCAGATTCTAGCTAATCCCAATATACCGCTCTGGAAAGTAATTCCTCATTCAACATGCTGTCTATTAAATTCACCTGCAAATAAATGAGTGTTGCACTGCAGCCAGAGACTTGGCAAACTTATCCAATTTGGGACTGAAATTTCTCTGTCTTCACCTCCCTCTCTCTAATAGGAGGGCTGTGGCTGTAATACCTCCACTAATCTCAAATGCAGCATGAACTGAGCCCTGATCACTCAAGCAGGCAAGTGCCAAGTCACCTGTAGGTCTGCACTAGCGCCTCACATTCAAGCTCAAACTGCCTCTTACCTTTTTTGTCTCTTGCTATTACCTGTAGAAGTTTTTTTATATACTTGCTTTTATAATAATGTTCCTCATGCAGAGAGGTCAAGGAAAATCAAAACTATTAAACTGATTGCACCAAGCACAATAGAATTAAGTAGCACCCCATCAAAATCTTGCAGGAAGAATATATTTCCAGGTGCTCTCTGCTACATTAAAAAAGTAATTTTCTATTATTTATTAGATAATCACTAGCCATTTTTACACCACCTCCTCTTGGCTTAAAGATGCACTTGTGAAATTGGGAGATTTTTCCCGGGAGAATGGATTTTGTTAATGGTTGATGATGCTCAGCTCCACTTTGTCTTCTGGTTGGATGAATGAGCTCTAAAGGGATTTATCCCTTCAATTAAATTCTTACAGTGAACTTTAAAGTCCTGTGATAGTCTGTCTCTCCCTTTCATTTGGGAAGCTATGAAAGAAGAAGTATTTTCCTGCTTAGAAAAAGAGAGATGGAGGGTAAAAGAAATAAAACCAAACAAAAAAACAATAAGGAGTCAGCTTCATTTCTCTTCCAACTAAATAAGGCAAGAACACACATAGATTTTCCCAGAGGGAGAGCTTTTGACTGATATGTTGAGTCAAGACAGCATCAAACTCTTCCAACTGTCACAGCATTTCAAATGTACAGGTTCATCTGCCAAAGGCCGGGAGGTTATTCTGTGACTGCTTCCAAACGAGCGTGCTGGGGATGGTTTCCTGATTAATTCAACCCAGGGGCTTCGGAGATGATTTCACTAAAAATGACTGACTCACATTTGAGAACTGACCCTCCGCTTCCATGGACTGGGGAGTCAGGAATGCATGTACATTAGTGAGATTGTCTGGGACTTCTCCCCTGTAGGCAGAAGTCCTGGGCTAGTGGCCAGGAAGCATGAATGATTCTCATCCATAAAGGGGGAAAAGCACATGCAAGAGGAAGCACTGCAGGATTCAGCACAGGCAGGGCCATGCATGCTTGTCTTTTAGGAGGTTTAACTCAATAATCTGCTTAAAAGAGAAATGAGATGTGTCTTTACATTGAGGGCTTGATCCAGAGCCCACCAAATTGAAAGAAGGGCTCCTGAAGATAGTCTGGCATTTTGAGTTGACTCAGAGGCATAGAGAACCTCTTACCTTAACAGCTTCAGAAACTCTACTAATTTCACCATTATTGTAATCAAAGGGGACCACAACCAAAGGACAGATCTATGGCTACTTACATTAATCTTGTCATTCTATTCAGCAGGAGTCTCCGTTTTCTTAAAACAGTCTCTTCTGTGTCTTCATACTGTAAGCTAAAAATATATGGGATGAGAACAACTCTTAGAATCAGACTCAACTTCTAAACTAAACTTGTGAACAATTGCCTATCCTGACAGGTTTTTTTATTGAGAGCTAGTGTTTTACTTAAGGAAAACCTGTGGAAGTTATATTTTATTCCAGAAATTAAAACAAAACAAAAACACACACACAAACAAAAAAGCATCAAAAAACAACAACAACAACAAAAAAAGGTAAACCAGAATATTAGTGAATAAAAAAAAAATAATTTGACAAAAGAAAAAAAAAAAAAAGAACCCAAATATTTTCCTTGAGGAAACCATCTAAATATCATGAAACTTTGTTATTTAAAAATGGCATTCAAACAGCACGTAGTAACTACCTAATTGTGATGGCCAGTCAATAAGAAACAAAGAATAATAAATGTCTGTATTTTCTTACATAAAACTTCTCTCACTGTTTTAAGGGCTATTTCTCAATTGCAGCTGAAATCTAAAATTATCAGTTTGATCAATGGCCTAGGTAGATGAAATATCTGGTCGACCCATTAAATAAGAAAGTTAATAAGAGAGAACCATCTCACAGTTCATGAAATAGTACAGCAAAGTATAATTTTTCAAGTCCTAGTAATTATGTTGGCTATCACACCATTACTGATATAATGTGAAGCTAATAAGCCAAGTAATTAGAATGCACTAGGTCAGAGTTTTCACCTTAATAAGTGAAGGGTAAATGAGAATGAGGCATTATAATATTTAGCATATGGCTAAAACAGTACAAAAGCAGGTTACTTCTTAGAGGGAAAATGCTCATCAAGTTGAAAGTTGTTTGTGTTGACTTACATGCTGGGCCTAATGAAGGTCATTATGAGCATTTAATTGTGTTACAGATGCACCAGAGAGGTCTGACTAGATGAGTTTCTCCTCTGTGAGTGACTTGACTTGCTGTATTGTGTTGCTATTGCCCAAGTTCTCATAGGCAGAATTGCCTTCTCACTTAAAAGCCACTTACAATTGAAAGCAGAACTACAAAAGATTGTCTAACACTGGATTAATTTTCCATACCTGAGAAAAAGAAGTGTGATAGTCCTGAAAATCAGGTGGAAAAAATACTTCCTTTCCTGATGTTTCAGTTCACAACGTTGCCAGACCTAATTCTGTTATTTTATGTTCACCCTGTCAGACTACTCAGCTATTTTTGAAAGAAAGCTAAGTACAGACCTCAGAGTCCCCAAGTTTACCAGAAAATAGTTAGATGCACTCCCCAGCACCAAGATTATTTACTTTCAGCTGTTTCCAGGCACAAATCACCAGAGTACCTGTCTCTTCAGCCACAAATGTAGTAAAATGTGAACATACAGTTTCAAAGGATGCTTTGCTTTCAGTCCTTGAGAAGATAAGACTGACAAATTCCAAATAAATGTGTACAATGCTGACCTTTTTTTTTTTTTTTTTTTAAGTAAGCTATTAAAAGAACAATCTGGGAAATGGTCTCAGTTTTGCAGTGATGAGTCATGCAAAATACACCACCACATTTTACAGTGAGGGGGCTTAAAGAGAAAATTTAACCATTTAGTACATTTGTTATGGGACATGATGATGCCTCATGTCTGATAGTGATGCCTTGGGTTGACAAGTGTGATGAAATAGAAAGTGCCATGTGAAAGAGTCAAAAAGCTTTGCTTGACTGCGCTTTGCAGTGAAGCCTTGTTTTTTGTTCACTGGTCATCTGTATCAAAGAAAAATGGAGACCATGGAGTTGGTCTGCAGCAAATGAGTGGAGAAATCCACAGAGTGAATGAAAGAAGGCAATGGGAGAAGTAGTATGAATTCTTCTAGCAAATCCACATTAAAAAAAAAAAAAAAAAGACTGCCTCCCAGAAGGTTTTGAATTAAAAAGGTGCCTTTGAGGTTTCAGACGCTCTTCAGCCTGTATATTCTAAGTGATACAAAATGCTAAAAACATTAAGAGCTCTGAGGAATGCTCATTCTTCCATGTTGCTGTGCAGCCTTCTTTGAAGGGCGGGCATGTAAAGTCCTGGAAAATCACTTCAGAAACTGAAAGGGAAAATCATTCTCGTGAGACAGGGCTTACAGCACACTTGATCAACATGGAAATCAGGCATTGTCAGAATTGTCACACCTGTGACCAGTAGGAATAGGGAAGTGATTGTCCCCCTGTACTTGACAGTGGCCACACCTTGAGTACTGTGTTCAGTTCTGGGCCCCTCACTGTAAGAAGGACATGAAACTGCTGGAGCGTGTCCAGAAAAGGGCAACAAGTCTCCTGAAGGGCTTCTATAGAGCACAAGTCCGATGAGGAGTGGCTGAGGGAGCTGAGGTTGTTTAGTCTGGAGGAGGCTGAGGGGAGACCTTATCACTCTCCACAACTACCTGAAAGGAAGTTGGAGTGAGGATGGGGACAGCCTCTTCTCCCTGGTGATGTGTGACAGCACCAGAGGGAATGGCTGCAAGCTGTGCCAGGGGAGGTTTAGGCTGGATGTTAGGAAACATTTCTTCACTGTAAGGGCTATCAAACATTGGAATGGTCTGCCCAGGGCAGTGGTGGAGTTGCCGTCGCTGGAGGCATTTGAATGGTGTGTGGACCTGGTGCTTAGGGACATGGTTTAGTGGTGAGCTTGCAGAGCTGGATTGAAGGATAGGCTAGATGATCTTGCAGGTCTCTTCCAACCAAAGACGTTCTGTGATTCTGTGAATTTTAAATAAAGCTACTAATCCTGAACATTTTTATTAATGTGCTTGAACACATGCTCAAGCAGAAACCTGAGTAGTATGCTATGCTTTATAAAAGCACTAATCAATAACCTGTGAAAAGACAAAATAAAGTAAGCATCTCAAGCCTGTCTCAAGACACGAGAGCAACGCTTTAGATTTTCTGAGGGGTTGCAGGAAAGTGTTTTCTATGTTTCTAATTTTACAGATTCATCAGTTGATAGCAAAATTTAACTTGTGCTTGTGGTTCAGGAAGAATAAAATCCATGTAGATTAAATTTAAAATTGTTGATGGAATTGTTTTGGGTGGATAAGAATGTGGGCTTCTGATTTTCTGAATGAAGCAGCTCTGATTTCTTGCTTGTTGGAGGCAAGGATCCTTAAGCTAGGATTCAAAATAATTTGGGAGCAGAATGTAAATAGCTGTATCTATAAAATTAGGTTTGTAATCAGACTTTACTTAGAAAGGGTTTAAAGTACATTTAGCTGATTGTTTGTTTTTTTTTCCTATCCTGTTTATCTTCCATGACATACCTGAGCTACAGATGAAACTGTAATTTGAAAAATGTGTTTGGTTTTTTTGGTGTGGTTTGTTGTTTGTTGTTTTGTTGTTGTGTTTTTTTTTTTTTCCAAAGCCAAAAGGTGAGTCCTCATCAGCTGTCTTGAAGCCTATT
>JANIJG010017759.1:0-11269 GCA_024611175.1 Megaceryle torquata | reverse complement strand
AATTAATTTATTTATAGATATATTTAAAAAAAGCAATAGTCCTTTGGTCCCTAAACTCTAAGGAATGATATGACTCTGAAACAAGTAATCCTATGTCCCTGTGCCAGTGACAAGCAGGGGGAAGTACGCGTCCCACCTCCCTGCTCCATGGGATATATATATATATATACTTATTTATATATATCTTCTATAAGTCCAACATCCTTTGAACCTTTTTTTCCCTCTTCCCGACATGGGGAAAAAGGAAATCTTGCCATTTTTCTCTTTTTTTTTTTTTTTCCAAACAAGCATCCTCCAGGTGAAGCGCCCGAGGCTGGTCCCATCCCACCGGCTTTGGTTTAAGAATCCATTTGGAGCCTCTTTTCCTCGTTTCTCCTGGGAAATCGGTAGCAGCAAATGAGTGCTTTAAAAAACAAACCGAAGGTAGATCAGAGCCCGGCTGCCCGGGGCTGTCATCCCTTCTCCTGGTGAGGGGTTTGGTGAGTCCCGGCAAGCGGCCGGCAGCAAATCTCAGCCCCGGCGCCGCAACGCTCTCCTTCCTTGTCTTCCTCGCTCTCTCATTCCCATTAAGTTACAAACAAGACCGGTTTGGGAAAAAGAAAAATCAAAAAAGAAAGCTACGACCAGAATGTCTCTCTTCTTCGCTGTTTCCTCCATCGCATTCTCCTCTTCTTCCTCCTCTTCCTCTTCTTCCTCCTCGGGATGTTTTGCAAAGAAAGAGAGTTACGGGTTTGGATACTGCACGTGGGGAAGGGGAAAGTCGTCAGACACCGAGGGACACCCGGCCTGCAAAAAAACAGCCAAGGTGCCCTTAGCCAGTGTCCTGGGGTGGAGGGCGGGAAAGAGGGAAAGGAGGAGGGAGGGACACAGAAGGGGATGAAAAGAAGGACAGAGAGAGGGATGGAGGGAAGGACAGAGAGGGAGGAAAGGAAAAGGGGAGGGAGGAAAGGACAAAGGCAGGAAATCAAAACAGAGAGGGATGGAGGGAAGCAAGAACAGCAACAGATGGACAGAGGGACGGACAGAGGGAAGGATCCAAATGCTGGTTTGAAACACACAGACACAGCCAGTCCTGGGCACAGAGGCTCCCCCAAACACTCGAGGGCTTTTTTGGAGCCAGCTCAGCCCCCGCCCCGAGGCGAGCCCCACCACCAGGTCCCTCAGGGCACGGCCGGATGGTGCAGCAGGGCCAGGCCCCGCTGTGTCGTGTCCCCCCCCTACCTCTCTGCACGGCCAAGGTGAGCAGGGGTCAGTAGGGTCTGTTGGCATCTTTTGGCCGCTTTAGCTGGACTTTTAGCCTCTTCATGCCGATCTGGAAGCCGTTCATGGCCTGAATGGCTGCCTGAGCGCTCGTCGGATTGTCAAAACTGACGAAACCTGGGGGCGAGGGACAAGGTTACAGGAGTTTGTTGTCACTGTGACCATCACAAGTTGCCACTTCGCTTCAAGTGAAGCATTGTAATCCCACGGGATGCTCCTACAGGTTTAGGGGTGCTGGGAGATGAGGATGGTGGGGTAATAACACAGCCCCAGACTGCAGGAGACTGGGTAATGGGCTGCTGGCATCCCTGGGGACACAAAAGGGCTTCAGGGACATCGAGGTACTGACATCTATGGGGACACCAACACAAGAGGGTCCACAAGGATGCTGGAGTGGTCTGCAGGGATGCTAAATGATGGGATTTGTGGGGTCACTGGGGGGTCAGGGTCTATCAAAGTGATGGGTCTGTGGAGACACAAGGATGGCATGTGCAGGCTCATGGGACACCTGAGTGACAGGGCCTGCAGAGACACCAAGGTGATGGGGTCTCCAAAGACACTGAGGTGGCAGGGTCTATGGGGACACCAAGGTGACAGAATCTGTAGGGACACCAAGGTCTGCAGGTCTGTGGAGATAACTAGGGTGGTGGAGATCCTCAAGCTGGAATGCTGGGGAGAGCTGTACCCCTGAGGTGAGATGTCAGGGAGAGATGGACTCCCAAGCTGGGACATCAGGGAGAGCCAGACCCCTGAGCTGGACACCAGAGAGAGCTGGACCCTTAAGCTGGAGTCTGGGGAGAGCTGGGAAGTGGAGGAAAGCTGGACCCCTGAGCTGGGACGTCAGGGAAAGCTGGACCCCCGATCTCGGACATCAGGGAGAGCCACAGCCCAGGACTTACCAAAGCATTTACTCTGGTTGGTGGCACGGTCCACAAAGACTTTGGCAGAGATGACATTGCCGAAAGGCAAGAACATCTGCGTGAGCTCCGCGTCCCCGAACTCCTGGGGCAGGTGATAAATAAACAGGTTACAGCCTTCGGGACCTGGGTGACACACAAAGGACAGCCAAACATCAGCTGCAAGGCTGGGGGGGTCACCCCGGTGGGGTGCCCCCCACAACCCCCCTCACCTTCTCGCTGCTGCTGCGGGATGATGGGCGCTTGCTGGGGAAAGGCTTGGCTGATGGGGGCATAGGCGGTGGGATATGCTGCTGGAGGAGAGAAACATGGAGCTGAGATGCCGGGAAGGGCTGGCGAAAGGGATGTCTCCCACGGCCGCCCTTGATGGAGATGACTCTCCTGTCCCTGGGGCTGCTGGCTCTTCTCTTCCCACCCTGTCATGGACCCAACTTCCTGGCATGCCAGGGATGGGGGATCAGCTCTCCCAGGAGGGATGTGGGTAGCAGTAGTCATACAGCCTGAAGGTTGAGGAAAGCTGGCACTTTTGGTTGAAAACAACCAACAATTTGGGGTCTAAAACTTGATTTTCTGTTGAAAATCTGAAAGTTGCTGATAGTGATCCTAGCTAGCTGACTGCCGGACTCAACGTTCTTCCACAGCATACTTTGACTCCCTTCTCTCCGCAGCCCATCTCCTTGGCCATCAGATTAGGCCATGTGAGGAACATCTGAGGATTTTTGATGTCTTGGTACCTCCAGGGCCACCTCAACCATCAGGAAACAGCACAGAGCTGGCTCTCCATTGCCACCCAAACCTCACCCCCTTTCCTCAGCTCCTCCCCCCCCCAGTGTTACCTCAGCCCTGTGGGCATTAAAACGCACTTTCTTCCATCCAAAATTTGCTGGGAGCACATTGGCATTGCTGAGGGTGAAGGGACAACGTCCAGCTTCAGCGTCACACCCATCAGAGCCCCAGAGCACCTGCCAGGCACCCCTTGCTCACCACATTAGCCTGTGCCCAAGCACATGGCCCCAGTCCTGTGCTTCAACCCCAAGGTGACATCCACCCCCCAAAAATGAGGGTGAGGAGCAAAGAGGGGAGAGAGGGAAGAAGGGCAAAGCAAAGTTTGAGACCTGCATAGTGCTGCATGCCGGCGTAGGCTTGCTGGAGGGGGTCTGCCACCGTGGGACTTTGAGCTGGGAAGAGACAAGAACGAAGTAGGAAGAGAGAATAAGCAAGAGAAACATGGGGAGGGGCAGCTCCCCACGGGAGAGGGCTCTCAGACGTATGTTTGGAATCAGAATTGTTTTGGTTGGAAGAGACCTTTAAGGTCATCAAGTCCAACCATTAACCCCACACTGCCAGGTCACCACTAAACCATGTCCCTCAGCACCACATCTCCATGGCTTGGAAACCCCTCCAGGGATGGGGACTCCACCAGTGCCCCAAGCAGCCTGGGCCAGGCCTTCACAACACTTAAGGAGACAAAACTGTTCCTCAGGTCCAACCTAAACCTCCCCTGGTGCAACTTGAGGTTGCATGAGCCCCTCACATGTCCCCAGCTCCGGGGGAACAGTCCAGGGGGAACAGCTCCTGCCCCTCAGGCAGGCTGTGGGGAGGGGGTCACCTGGGTAGGGGTGGATGCCATTGGTGTAGATGGTCTCAGAGGTGGGCTGCCCGTTGGTCTGTGGCGGCAGTGGGCTGAAGCCATTCACCCCGATCGGCGTGGCGATGCTGGGCACAGGTGCCGTGCTGATGCCCGGGGGGGTGCTCGTACCTGCAGGAGGGAGGTGTCAGTGCTGGCATCCTCTCCCTGCTTCTGTTAGGATGCCAAGGAGGATGGTGGGGGAGCAACGGGGGGGGGTGATACCTGAAGAGGGGGTGAGAGGGGTGGCCACCAGCCCGCTGACGTTGAAGGCGGCCATTTGCTGCATCTGGGCGGCAGCGATGGCAGCCATGGGGTTGAGGCAGGTCCCCTGCGCGGCCGCCATCAGGGCCGCCTGCTGCTGCATGATCTGAAGGAAAGAAAGGGGGAAGGGGGGGGGAAGGGGGAAGTGAGTGAGAGGCAGAGAGAGGGGCAGAGCAGGGGAGAAGAAATTAGCATCCCCGCTTTGCATGCACGCACAGGGAGTTGGGAGGATAAATGCCACCTATTTGCTGGACCAGGGGACAGGAGGAGGAGGTCTCAGTGATGTTAATTAAGGTTCAACACAGCCTATCACCATGTCACCCTCACCCAGGAGGGAGACACCCTCTGCTGTATCCCTAAGTGGGGATGCACTGACCTCGACAGGCTTCCGCACCCACAAGTACAATCCCACATAGGCTTTCACCAGCAAAACCAGTCCCTCTCCATCCACGGGGCTCTCCAAAACCCCGCCCAGGCCCAGTTTGGCACCAGCTCCTACCGCTTGCGTATAGGCCCCATAGGCACCAAACTGGATGGTCATGGGGTTGAAGATGCCCAGCTGTCCTGCCATTTGATGCATCCGCCGCAGGGTTCTCTCCTTATCCGTGTCCGCAAACTTCACCACCAGGCTGGATGAGGCGCCCTGAGACGGCAGGGGGGAAGATGGGGCTGATGGCGGGACCCCAACAAGGCCCCCAAAATATCTGCCTGTGCCAGGGAGTGATCCGCTGGCGGCCACAGCGGCCTTGACCCCAGGGACACTGCCCGGCTTGGCAGCAGCAACCAGCGATCAATGTGAAGTTTAATTATAGCTGTTTTTTCTCTCCAGTGGCAGCTCCCCGGCCTCTGTTTCCTTATTCCCCTCCTCACTCGCAGTTTTGACCTTCGGCGTTAATTAAACAGCCCTTTCTCTGGCGTGGAGGGAATTGGCCCCACGCACCCACCCACTCCCAGGACTCAGCACCCAGGCCAGGATGAACCTTGGGGCGATCCGGCCGACAAACTGCATCCGGTAGGATTTTGATCCAATTAGACAGAAGATCAAATTAGCTGGTGATTGGATTAGGCAGGCAGCATGGGGTCAAACAGGGCAGGGCGAGAGCCTGGCACTTACCGGCATAGTCTGGCTGCCGTGGAGGCTGTTGATGGCGGCCTGTGCCTCGGCGTGGCTGCCGTATTTCACAAAGGCACAACCTACAGGCAGAGACGGGACATGGGAGAGGGTGGATTCGGCTGCTGCCCAGCCAGTGGCTCCCACCCTTGGCACACGGGGTGCTCACCCGGCTCCCCAGAGCTCACCTTTGCTGGCTCCATCAGGTCCTCGGAGGATGGTGCACTCCTCGATCTGTCCAAAGGGCTCAAAGAGGCGACGGACGTCATCCTCGCTCTGCTGCTTCCCCAGCATGCCCACAAAGAGCTTCCTGTCTTCTAAAACCAAAACGGAGCTGGTTGGCGAGCAGGATGCCACTCATCGACCCCTCCCCACTCATCGACCCATCCCCTCAGCCCCGGTTTGCCAGTGGGGCCCGAAAAGGGCAGAGCCTGGGGAGAGAACGGTGACAATTTGGTGGCGAAGGTGCTGGGTTTATTGCCTCCATCCTACAAAACCTCTCCCGTGGGGGAATAGTGGAGGGACGAAGCCAGGAAGACCCGGCACTCGCTTCAGGTACTTGTGCTGAGGTTTTGCCCAGCGATGGAGGAGCCTTCACCTCCAGTACTGAGGTGGGATGCAGCTGGGAAAACAAAAGAGAGCCCGCAAAACAGCAGCAATTGCCTTTGTACAATTGACTCGGAGAATAACCCGCAGCCTCTGACCGTGCCCGGGGGACATAAATAAGCCAACCACGAGAGAAGGGAGAGTAAATAATGAGAGTTTCACGATTATTACCAGCATTTGTCTTGCGCAGCCGCGTGCTCCTGCTGCGCGCTAATGGCATTTGACAAAGAAAATAAGGTGCCCTGTCAAGAGCGTTGCTGGGGAGATAAATAAATAAATAAATAAATACAGGAGACGATTAATGCTCCGTCTGTTAAGGTACCAGGAAAATTAGTTAAGGGAATAGGGCTCGTGTGTTGTCTAGTTAAACATAAACCATCTCCCGGCAAAGGTGGCCCTGGGAGGGGAGCAGGTTTGGCAGCCCAGCATCGCCTCCTGGGCGATGGGAGCCAGAGCCGAGCACCTGAGCTCGCCCATCGATTTTTAATCCTTCACCAATTACGCTCGGTAAGTGGGTAATTTATTCGCCGTGTCCCCCCGGGACGCACCGGGGCCTGGCTTGCAGCATGTTTAAGAAGGTGGTTTTGAATCCAGGACTCTCTCCCTGTGAGTCCCAGCATGCCCAGTGCAGGCAGCACTGGGCAGGTTGTTCGACAGACTGGAGGGGCCATCGGAGAGCGGCTGGCTGGCGCCTTGCCCACCGTGATGTCAGGATGCACCTGGTATGACATTAGGATGTTCTTGGCACGACATCAGGGCATTCTCAGCATGATGTGACATCAGCTGGCTGGGTGGGGAGAACCAAGACAGCATTTGCTTGGCACTCAAATTTGACTGCCACTGGAAAAAGCAGCTCCCTTGGTGGATTTCTCAGTAAACCTCCCCACGATGCCACAGCGCCTCCCATCACGCATCCCTGCAATGCCACACATCCCCCTGCCTGCACCAGGCAGCTGGAGAAGGGGGGAACCTACCTCCTCGGCCCTCACTGTCGGCCGGCTTCACTTGGATGGGGCGGTTCATCTGTAACACACAAGCGGGAGCAGGAGGTCAGCAGTGGTGCCATGGCCCCCCCGAACCCTTTCCATGGGGAATGGCAGGATTTGGCCCCAGCCTGGCACAGAAGGCCAGGGAGGCACCTGCAAGAACAGAGCCAAGGCTGGTGGCCACGCCAAGCTGGGGATGTTAAGGGTGATGCTTCAGCTCTGGGGACAGGTACCTGGTGCCACAGGCACCTGCCAGGCCACTGGTTCCAGCCTTGGCCTCCTTCCTGCTTTCCTCGACTGCAAGGGACTTCAGAGGTGGTGGCAGCAGCACCTGGCCAGTCCCAGCACCGCCACTGCCACTGCTCACCCTTTCCCTGTTCTCACCCAATTTTGGCCACCTCACGTGCCCACAAGCATGACAGGCGTGTGTGGTGGGGCACATGGGGCCAGCACAGGCGCATCCCTGGCCCACTGCCCCATAGAGCCATTTCCCCTTATCTCTTCCCCTCCTTTCCCCCCCCCTTTTTAACAAGAAAAAAAGGCCACAATTATGTCTGTTTCCATGGCAACAAGCGTGCTTTCCCCACGATGCTGCGGAGCCCGAGCCATGTGCTCGATGGGGTCGTCACGGCAACAGCGAGATGTCATGCATGACGGGGCACGCGCACACGGCTCAAGCACGCGTGTTGCTACGACGCCCACAACTGTGTGTACCCCCACCTTGAGGTCTCCCCCTGTGTGCCCCTTGGAGCAGAGGGGGGTGTCTTCAAGTTTAGGGCTTGGGTGGGGGCAACATGTAGCTCCATAGAGCCCAGGGTGAGGAAGGGGATGCTTAAGGAAGAAGAGGAGGGAGGTTTCCATAGCAACTGCCTCGTCTCCAGGGAAACGCGGGGAAGAAATGTCAGCGCAGAGCCAGGGATGGTCCAGGGAGGGGAGCAAGTCCCCCAGGGGTGGCATTGAGGGATTCACCATGTCACCAGTCCCCCAAACACCCCTCTCCACCCCCCATCCCCTGCAGCAGGGTGGGATGCGCCAAACCCTGAAGGCTGCAACAGACCCAGACAACCAACACCGCTCTGTCCCCCACAACCAGGAGAAGGGATCCCCAATCCGGGTGGGGGGGGGCTGCCCCCACTCCACCAGTCCCATTTCCCAGTGTGATGGCCTTTGCTGGGATCAATTCCCCGCGCCCGTCGCTGGACGCTTAATGTAATAACCCTGGCGAGTATGATTTAGAATAACATTTACGGAGCCGCAGAGTGTCATTTTGATGTGTCTCCCGTCTCTGCTCGACGGTTATTAAACTGTATCGATTCCCCGGGAGCGGCTGATGGTTATAAATGTCAGGCCGTGAGGATCAGCAAACCTACCCCCAGGCTGCCACACCAGGCGGGCACGAAAATGCCCCAAAAAAGGGGTTTGGTACCCCTGGTATTGCCCTGTGCCCACCTCAGGCTGCTTGGTGCCTTCCCTGCACTGGCTCCCATGGCATTCAGAGCTCTCCCCACACTCAGCTGGGTGGTGGTCACCCGTTCATCTGTCCCCGCACCACCCCTGCGTTATGTCCCTGTGCTCACATAGTCACCCAGCCACCCATCTCTGCCAAACAGCTCTCTGTCCATCTCCACCACCCAAACAAGCACCTAGCCATCTTCCCCAGCTTCTGACACCCATCCGTCCACCCCCAACACCCATCCACCCATCCCTGACACCCATAAAATCACCCATCTCCCCCCAAGATTCACCCATCAATGCACCCATCCCCATACCAGCCCTCCAACCCCATAGCACCCATCTATATTCCTAAACCCCATCCATCCACCCCCCAACACCCATCCATATCACCAACACCCACCCAATCACCCCCAAACACCATCCATATACCCAACACCCATCCATCCACCCCTCAACACCCATCTACCCTCAGAGCACCCTACACCCGCCCAGCAAACCTGCCCCACCTCCATACCAATCACCTTTCCACTCACACATCCCCCAACTCCCACCCATGTCTTCCCCCCCTTCCTCACACACACTGAGGACACACTGTCACGCCCAGGGTCACAGGAGACCCTGCCTGGGGTGTCCCAGCACCCACCAGTCAGCATCACCTACGGGTGCCCCAGAGAGCCCCAGCTACAGCACCCGACGGCCAAGGCGCTGGTGTGCTACAGCCCAAGGGGGGCACCACTGGTTGCTAAACCAGTGCCTGACCCCATGGGCATTGCCCCCCACCCAAATTTAGAGCAACCCAACTGCCCAGGCACCAGGGAGAGACAGCCCATGGTAAATCACTGCTGGGGGACCTGACCTGTGGGACAGGGTCACTTCTGTCCCTCACTCCTTCGTCGGTGTCACCCTCTTCCTCATGCCCAATGGCTAGAGGAACCAAGAGGCCACCAAGTTGGAGGTGCCGGGTGACATTGGAGCAATAAGTACCCATGGCAGCCTGGTGCCCACATCACCCTGGGGGTCTTCAGGCAGCAAACACCCAGTGGTATTCAGGTACAGGCAGCCACACATCACAGGAATACCCTGCCATCGTGGGAACACGCTGCCCGAGCCCCAGGAGTGAACTCACAGAGAAGGGACACAGCTGTGGGGACAATCACACCACCACACAACCCCGCACATCCTCACACACTCCCATGAGCAACCACACATCCCCTACAGCCGCACACCTCTGAGCACAACCAGAGCCCCATGCACAGCATCCTCCATGAACATCCACCCACTCACAGCTGCACGCTCGCCTCAGCACAGCCCCCCCCTGCACAACCATACACCTACACAGCTGGCACGCTCGCACCCACGCAGCCTCACGCACAACCGTACATCCACCCGAGCACGACTGCACACCCACGTGCAGCCACACACCCAGCCCTGTGTACAGCCGCACACACAACAGCCCTACATCCTCAGACCCTGAGACTAGAGTCCTCATGAGAACCCACCCACAGCCCTACACCCACACAACAGCCACAGCACCCTCCCTGCAGCTGAACACCCAATGCTGGACAGCTACAACTCACGCCCAGTAACACCCACACCCCATCCCTACCACCACCCATGCACACCTGAGCCCCGCACACAGCCAGCCAGCTCCCCCACTGGGGAGCTACAACACAGGTGGTCAGGCAACACCCATTTGCACACACACACTCTCTGCTCCCCGCTCACACCCAGGGTGTGCACACCCACACGTGCACACACTTAGACACCACTGCCACCCATCAGGCCCATGTACACCCACAGTCCAGCATCACAGGCGCAATCACTGGGTGCAAAGACACCTTTACACACACACACACACACACACTGACATGCCTGCACACCCACCACCCCGTGTTGGTGCAACCGCTCCCCACCAACACCTACCTGTGCACACTCCAGGGGCAAAAACGTACCCCTGCCAATGTACACCCTGCACATCTGTGACTGCAACACCCCTCCCGAGCACTGCTCCTTCCATACCTGCAACCACACACACAAGCAAACCCAGGGTGGAAAAATACACCCTCCAGCCAACACACAAGCACACACACCCATCACTGGGTGCAGATACACCTTCTCCACCAACACAGGCATGCACACACTTCATCCCTGCCTGCAAATACACCCTGCTCACCAACACTTAAAGCATCCCTGAGTGCAGATACACCCTGCTCACCAACACCCTCCCCATCTCTGGATGCAGATACACCCTCCACATCAACACACACCCTGCGTGCAAACAAACCCTCATCACCAACAACCGCCCTGCCGACACATGCACCCTATCCCTGGGTGCAGATACACCCTCCTCAGCAACACCCACGCTCACACACAGCAGCCCTGGGTGCAGATACACCCTCCTTCCCACCAACACAGATATTTGCACCCCCCCATCCCTGTGTGCAAATACACCTTCCTCATCAACACCCCTCCATCCCCATCCCTGGGTGCGGATACACCCTCCTCAGCAACACCCACACTCACACACAGCATCTCTGGGTGCAGATACACCCTGTTCACCAACACAACCCTCCATCTCTGAGTGCAAGCACCCGCCCAGGAGCAGCTCCCCGGTCCCCGGCTGCGAGCACCCCCGCACCCCACCCCGCGGGTGCGGATGGCCCCGCGTACCGCCGGGGCTCCTTGCCCGAGCCGAGCCGAGCCGAGCCGGCAGCAGACAAAGGCAGGGCCCTACCTCGATGCAGAGGATCTTGGACCCGGCGGGCACCCAGAGCACGGGCGGCCGCGGCCCGGGAGCCGGCACCTGCGGCAGCTGCATGGCCCGGCCCGGCCCGGCCCGGCTCGGCTCGACTCGGCTCGGCTCGGCTCGCTTCGGTCCGTCCCGACCCGGCTCCACCCGAGGCGACTCGGCTCGGTCCGGCCCGCTTCGGCTCGGCTCGCGCAGCGGCGCGCGGGAGGCGGGGCGCGGGGAGGGGCGGCCGCAGCCCCGCCGAGCCGAGCCGGGCCGAGCCGAGCCGAGCCGGGCCGAGGGGCGGGGCTGCGG